>JUFY01025973.1:6251-46429 GCA_001855655.1 Leptopilina clavipes | reverse complement strand
TTTATTATTTATTTTTTGTTTATAAATTCTTATTATTATTATTTTTAAAAATAGACATTATTTATTTACATAGAAGAAAGTTTTGTCTTACCAAAACAACTTTCTCTACTTACGAAAAATTGCCTGACAACAAAATTGTTTTCCATTTGAAAACAAAAAATTGTCTTACCAAGAAAATTTTACTTATACTTAAAAAGACTTCCTGACACAACTGCGTCTTTTCCTTTCGAAGAAAATATTTTGCCTTACTATGACAGTTTTTTCCACTTAAAATAAATTTTTGTTTGATAAAACGCTGCTTTCGTGATTAGAATAAAATTAGGTCTGACTGTTACAGTTTTTTCTACTTAGAATCATTGTTCGTCTCATAAAAGTTGCTTTTTCTGCTTGAAACAAAAAAGACTGTCTTACCAATATGGCTTTATCTACTTAAAAAGAAATTTTTGGTGACAAGACTACTTTTTTTATTAAAAACAAACGTTTTGTCTTACCTGGACGATTTTATCTACTTAGAAAAAACTGTATTTTACGAATTTTTTATACATAGAAAGTAAATATTGTCTTACAATGACCGAATTTTCTACTTAAAATCGTAATTTGTCTGATGATAAAAACTACTTCTTTTGCTAGAAACAAACTTCTGTCTTACCAATACAATTTTTTCTACTTAAAATCGTAATTTGTCTGATGATAAAAACTACTTCTTTTTCTAGAAACAAACTTCTGTCTTACAAATACAATTTTTTCTACTTAAATATAAATTTTGCCTTTGTTCAAATTGTTTCAAATTGTTCTTACAAAACTACTTCTTGGACTTGAAAAAAAATTTTTCCTAAAAAATTACAACCCGTGCAGAAAATGCTCCACTTTTCCCTATATTTAAAATACGGCTCTAACAAGGGCCTTGCAAGAATCTATAAAAACTAGTCAAACCCTTGCTAAAGCCCTATTTCAAGTAGGACCAAGTGGGACAATTTCTACACGGGAATCTATATTACAAACTCTCAATTGTATCTCACGTTACAAATATGTCCTTGTTTCTCTCTGATATTAATTGAAGCAAACAAAAATTCTTCTCTCCTCCATCTGTCCCGTGCAATTTTCACAGCATCCCAACCGCCCCAAGTCACGCCAAGATATATTTATTCTTCCTCAAAGAAGAAACCAAAAACCCCTAAACAAATGACAATGTGAGGGGTTGAAAAAAAAGAGAAAAAGCCCCCCATTGGAAAAAAAAGAGAAAAACGCCCATGAGAGGGGGAGGGGAAAAAGAGTTTGTCAGACGATGCATTTAAGTAGGGAGTAGGCGTGGTCCATGATTTCACATACGTGCGCCAGTCTCTACACGGAGTATTCGTGTATCTACTTGGTGCCTACCTCGCGCCTACTGTATCTACTGTAGTACCGCGTGTAGGGGGGCGAGTCCTGTCGACGACCGTCCCGTAGTGGTAGTAGTAGTGGGAGGGGGTGGTGGTGGTAAAGCCTCTCTCTCTCCCCCTCTGAGGGGGGAAGAGAGTGGCGCTGGTACACACACGACGTGCGAGGGTGCGATTTTCAGAAGCGGGACGAGAGAGAAAGAAAAACAGGAGAGAGAGAGAGTGAGGAGTAAAATAGGGGGGGAGTGCGAAGGAACTCGATATGCCGGTGCACGTGGAGAGGGGCGAAGGGAACCGACTTCGACCGAAGGTGAAACTCACAAACACCCGCTGCAACTTCGTCTCGCAGTCGGCGCGAGACCGCGCTACTGGAAAGATTCAAAAGTTTCTATATATATGTGTTATACAAAAAATGTCATCCAACTTTAATTTTTGATTCTTTTGCCACAAATTGAAAATTTTTCTCAGTGAAAATATTCATAACAGTAAAACATTTTCACGTGAACATTTTTATAAACAAGAAACGTGAAATTATTTTCTCTAAAGATATTGAATTATTATTACATTTTTTTTTTATGGAAAAATAAAAGTAAAGAGAACTCTTTTTTTTCTCGAAAGTCTGTGATTAATATTTGTTGGGAGTTATTATAGAGAGACAAGTGTTTATATTTATTTTTCCGTCATCATCACGGTCACGAGAATTGTGGGTGATGATAACAACGCTTCGAGTGCGCGGTGATTTTAATTTGTTTTCATAAAATTTTTCGCTTGTGAAGCGGGAGTTTTATTTACAAACAAGTTGTTGTTATCGTCGTGCGTCGGATCTAGAAGGATCGTGTGAAGTTTCAATTATTGGAGAAAGAGAGAGAGAGAGAGAGAGAGTAAAAAAATTTTTTGGAGAAAAGTGTCTATAATTGTTCTTTTTTTCATATGTGGACAATTATTCAGTTTGCGCGTTTTGCGAATTTTTTCTGTGTTTCTTACAAATCTCTGGAAGGTGCAAGATTATTGGAAGATTGTCACATGCGAGGGTGGGCTCATTAGAATTTCACAAATACTGGGTAAGCGTTTATTAATTCTTGTATTGTGGTCTTTGTTGGAAAATGAGTTTTGTCACGTGTCGAGAGAGAAATATTTACACTGATAAGTGAAACCTTCGCATTTTTTTAATTCGACTGTATAACATTAAAATACAGGAATTGTTATACATATAAAGATTGTATGAGTTTGTTTTGTAAATAGTGGAATTCGCTCTCTTTTTATTTCCCAACGTTTGCAAATTAATTTCGCACACGAACTGGAAATTCTTCTTCACAATTTTTTTTATCGTGAAAAAGATAGAATTTTGTCATTGATTTAGAAAAAAGTATTTTTGTTTTCGTCTCAGTGCGTAAAAATTCCAGTCGAATCGAGATGTAACCTACTGAACTTTAAACTTGATCGGATAAATTCGTGTCAGAGTTGCATCATATTAGGTATATTTGTTTGGGTATTACTCTTTAAATTCTGTGATGTGTATTCTTCAAATACAACTAAATTTTATCTTCATCTAAATTTCTCAATTAAATCGCATTGTTTATTAATCTTTTAGCGAAAACTTCGATTTATACTTTTAAATCATTTTCATTTTTTTGGAAAGATTTTTCAACTCAATCTGAATTAGTATAAAAATTTTAACTTATTTAAATTAGTGACTGATAAGTTTTTGCTTTTAAATTAGTCAAAATTTGTACTAATTTTAATTACCGAGTTTTTCCTTTTGAATTATAGTTAAATTTGATACTAATAAGTAGGAGAAAATTTCTTCTACTATAATTTATTAGTAAACTTGAATTAGTGACTGACTTTTTGCTTTTGAATTAGTTAAATTTTACTTAATAAGTAGTAAAAAAAATTCTACTAATTTATTGGTAAATTTTAACTATTTTAAATTAGTAAAAAATGCTACTAATTTAGATTTAGAGACAGGATAAATATAAATACAGTACTAAATAAAATATTAGTAATTAGCAAAAATTAATTTAATTCGAATTAAAAAATTAAAAAGTGGATCCACTTTTTAAAATAATTAACAAGCTGCATTATCAAAAAAGAAACAATTTTATTTCGTGGAAAATGTATATAATACCTAAATAGCAATATAAACTATATTTTAAAACTTTTAGATTGATAATTATTATACATTGCTCTTATAAATTTTAATACATTACAAATCACAATTAGAATATAAACGATCGATTTTCAATAATATACATGAGAGGCTTCATTACAAAAACTTAATAAAAAAATACATTTGTTCAGAACGTTCTGATTTAATTGAGAAAAATGATATTCACACTATCGGGTATTATGATCTGTTATCTATTATATAATTTTTTAGTGTAAAAATTTATTACATTCATGATATATAATGTACAATGTGTTATTGACTATATTATTCATTATGAAACAGTTTTTTCCTTCTTTTTGATTTCATTAAAATTCTCAATCGTAAATATTTTTTTTTCACATAAATATTATATATACGCATAAATCCTCTATTTCTCGATTACTCAATACTAAATTGATCCTCTACTTTCGATTTATTTGTATATATACTGATATGGTTATTTATTTTTATTGACGTCACTACAAATAAGAAATTGAATAAAAATAAATCATTTGAAAAAATGTTTTACTGATATTGATAATATATTTAGTAAATAATTATTTATTAGGTCTTTCTTTACTTATTTTTGTTTCTACTTTTTGTTTGAAAGCTTTTTTTAATTACTTTTATTTTTTTTATTTAAAAAATTATTTATCTAATAGAATTTATGCCTTAGTTATATGAATTTAATCTACCTTTCTCAATAATTTTTTGTTATCCATAAACAATATGTGTGAAAATTTTTGACTCTTGAGAATAATTTGTTCTTGAAGTAATAAGGAAAATAAATAAAATGCAGATGACCGTCTGAGAAATTCTGACTCACAATGACAATTAGTAAATAGCACATTGGTCGTGAATCACGTTTTCTAGTATCCAGAGAAATGATTTAATTATCAAATAATAAGTCAAACAGAAATTAATAATCGTTAATAATTAAGAAAATAAATATATGTGTATTATGTTTCCAGAAATGAAAATAGAAACAGAGATAAAGAAAATAGAGAGAGAGAGAGAGAGAGACAGAGAGAGAAAATAATATTAAAAATAAAAAGATCCGAATAAAAATTGTTACGCATAGAAATAAATAAAAAAATATATTCTAGAAATCTCGAGAGATTAAAATTTAGATGGATGGATTTAGATTTAGAAAAGTAGAGGTGGAAAAAAATGTTTCTCACAAGTGGTATGTACATGCGAGGGAGGAATAATCGCGCGTGTCAAGCGTCGAAGCGTCGCGGCGCTAAGCGTCGGAAGTGGAGCGCACATATACATATATATACGTGTTAAGGGCGTCCACGTAGAACGATTTCTCGCTCCCTCAGTTCCTCAATATATTTACCCTACTCTATTCACAGTCACGCACATCAACCTTCAAATACGCGTGTCTCTTCACGCTTCGCGCACTTGACGTGTGCTCAACAATTAGCGCGCGCTCGCGTACTTTACGCCTGCTTTTCCCGCATGATATCAATTCATTTCCGTAAACATGAAAATTCAGTCCAATTTCCAGCACACACGAGTCGAACATTTTTTTTCTTCCAAATATCAATACAATTTTAAACGTTTATATTAACCGATGATCAAATATTTTCATTACTCGACGTATTTTTTTTTTACGGTGGAATATTTTCCTATTTGGAAACATTTAATAATTGAATATTTTAATCGTTTTTTTGTAAATTATGATTGGAAATTATGGAAATATTTATATTTGTTAATTTAATTTTTTCAAATCTTAATAGTTTCGATTGATTTGATAAAAAATTTTTGTTTCAATTTTACCGGAATGGAAAAAATGAATGAAATAATTATGAAATGTCGTCGCGTATTTTGCCGACGGAAGAAATTGCTAGGTAATTCAATTTAATCGAAATGTAATACAAGACTGCAATATTATTCTCTATTAGAATCTTCATAAATTTATCTTTTAATGGCCAAAGTGTTTTGCGTTTGTTTCCTATTGAGAGAAACTGTGTAATTTGCCATACAAAGTGTCAGGATACTTTTAACGTAAGTGTTCAGAATGTTGAACACTGGAAATACGATTTAATTAAATTTTATCCTTTTCAAATATTTGTCTATTATCAAATAAATATTTATTACTGTCAAACAAATTTTATCTGAGTCAACTATAAATTTGACTCAAGTACAGAAATTATTATTTCGAGTTTATTTTATTTAAATAATAATTACTTTAGTAATAAATAATTTTTAGTAAATAGTAGTAAATATTTAGTAATAAATATTTTTTAGTAAATAGTAGTAAATATTTAGTTAGTAAATATTTAGTAGTAAATATTTTTTAGTAAATAGTAGTAAATATTTAGTTAGTAAATATTTAGTAGTAAATATTTAGTAGTAAATATTTAGTTAGTGAATATTTATTAGTAAATATTTAGTTAGTAAATATTTAGTAGTAATTATTTAGTTAGTAAATATTTATTTGATAGAAAAGTAATCATTTAGTTGAATCAAATAAATTTTCTTTTTCACTGCGATATTAAATATTCGGTATTAAAAAAAATTTCGATTTGGAAAATATTTCACCTCGGGATTAATTTCAATCAAAAATGACATTTGCCGATGAGTTTGGGAGCCGAGGGAAGGACCTTGAATGATTTTTGTCGATCTTGGCCGCTGATGATCGAACGTGAGCAATCTCTCGGCGTGGCAATTAGGAAATCCATTTGGTGTAATTGCGCGAATGAGCGCGGCTACTGCACTTAATCAAACGACGCCATCTACTTACGCATACAGGCAAAATTTAAATGCGCAACTTGCAAATGTATGCGTTTAAAGTGCATACACGTCGTCTTAAGCCAATAAGGGAGCAAGGAACGTAGGCGCGATCCTTGCGCCTTATCTTCATGTATCGATCTTTATTCTTACTTGATTCCTAAGCCTTTTCTTGTATAGGACCAAAACTATTAAGGACAACTATCACGATCTGAAACGCGATGATGAGCGTTTACGAGTATAATAACGAATGTCGCCCCGTATCCGATCGACACACTCTCACAATAAATATTCTTTAATCGGAGCGCACACTTTGGCGTTTTATGTACATTTTATGTATAAACACAAATATTGCGCTCGTTTTTTTTCTCAATATTTTTCATATAAAAATGTTTATCATAAGATAAGAACTAAAAGTTATGATTTCATTAAACGTGTGGGTGTTTAATAATTTTACGAATCAATTTTCCCGTTTAATGAGAACGCACATTTTACAAATTAATTGTAACGTAAATGTCTCTGGTGATATTATTTAAACATTAAATTAGTATACAGTTTTTGTATTTTTCCCTTTTCTTGCTCACTTCCTTTTTCCCATTTCAAAGCATAAGATATAAATATAATTTCATTTGATTTTTTAATTTGTTTTACTCTTTCTACAACTGGAAAAATTTTTTTGATTTAAATAACCGATTACTTGTTTATTAAATATTAACTTGAACCAAATAATTTTCATTTAAATCAAATACGTTGTGAGTAAAACAATAATTTCTGTATTTAAATTAAACACTGTAAACTTAAAAGTATCAAATTGATCCAAAGTTTGGAATCGATTTGATAATTTTGGTATCAATTTGATACTTTTGAATTTACAGTGAATTTACTTGACTTCAAATTTATTTGATTGAAATAAATATTTATTCGATAATAGTCAAGTAATCAATTATTTTAATCAAATAAGTTTTTTTTCTAGTGTAGAGAAAATTTTTTTTTATTATATTTTGAAAGGAGAGATTTTTTTTTAAGAATTAATAAAAACAATATGTTAGTTGATGGCATGTTGAAGAAAAAGAAAAAAGAAGCCCGCGAATGAGTTGAACCGTGAGAAAGAAATAAACGCCAGTGTGGCCTAGTCATTTGATTTTAGATACGGCCTATTACATCTGTAACGGATAATGAATATTTATAAATTTTAACATATAAGATCTCTCAACGCTTAAATTCACTTTGATGTTATATACCAAGTCTCTGTTTCTTATATATACGAGAGTCATCTCGGTTGCTCTTTTTTTTTGACCTGACAAGGACCGATCGACGTGTGATGGGAACAAGACTACCTGTTAACCTCAGCCATTACCAAGTCATACGCGTGCCAATCACAAATTATCACTATAGGCAAAATAAAAATGTTTCCCAAGAGGAGTGTATATATATATAGTTTTTATTGTGTAGCCAAGGTTATAAAACTGGTCATAATAATTTCTTTTTTTGTGAAAGCCGAATGAGTTAAAGTTCAAAAGCATTTAGAACAATAAAAAATTAGAACAGTTTGTGCGGTTGTAAACAATGGTAATTTTAACCGTTCGTTAGTGTCGTGAGTCAATGGTAGTAGGAATCGCTACTAGTTACAATCTAAGTAGTATGCAATTACAATAAAAAATTATTATTCGTAGTTACAAGTAATTTAGTAGTTTCAACTATTATTCGTCGCAATTATTAGTAGCTAAAATTACTAGTTACAATTATTATCAGTTACAATTATTAGTAGTTGAAATTCTTAGTAGTTACAATTACAAAAATAGTTGTATCATAATTATTAGTAGTTTCAATTATTATTAGTTACAATAATTAGTAGTTACAATTAGTAGTTGTTACAATTATTGGTAGTTGCAATCACTAGTAGTTACAATTACTAAAATAGTTGTGACAATTACTTATAATTGTAATTATTAGTAGTTGCAATAATTAGTAGTTACAATTATAAGTAGTTACAATTATTAAATAGTTGTTTTACAATTATTAGTAGTTTGAATTATTAGTAGTTACAATTACTAGTTGTTACAATTATTGGTAGTTGCAATTACTAGTAATTACAATTACTAAAATAGTTGTTACAATTACTAATAATTGTAATTATTAGTAGTTGCAATTAATAGTAGTTACAATTACTAAAATATTTGTTACAATTATTGGTAATTGAAATTATTAGTAGTTACAATAATTAGTATTAGTTACAATGACTAAAATAGTTGTTTTACAATTATTAGTAGTTTGAATTATTGGTAGTTACAATGATTAGTAATTACAATTACTATTTGTTACAATTATTGGTAGGTACAATTACTAGTTGTTGAAATTATTAGTAGTTGAAATTATTAGCAGATACAATTATAAGTAGTTACAATGATTAGTAGTTAAAATTACTAATATTTACAGTTATTAGTAGTTAAAATTACTAATATTTACAATTATTAGTAGTTATGATTACTAATATTTACAATTATTAGTTGTTATAATTACTAATATTTACAATTACTAGTAGTTATAATTACTAAATTGTTGCAATTAATATAATTTGTAATTATTAGTAGTTTGCAATTGTTATTTACAGTTAATAGTACTTCCAAGTAATATAGTATTTACAACTGAATAAATTGTCCAACCAAAACTAAATAAACTCTTCGCCAAAAAAATTGAATAAATATTAAAAATTAAAAGAAATTATAAAATGATCGTTTAGGAAGAATTCGGAATATAATTTACAAGATTGTCATCATCATTATGCGCATAGATATGTCGTAAATGTGTAAATGTAAAAAAGGCACTAATAATTATGAGGCGTGAAAAATATTTTCCAAATTTATTAAAGAAACATTTTACGATTTCCTTGATAGGGGGGGAAATTGCGTGCATAGACGATAAAAAGAGGCATAAATTTTCGAATATGAATAATAAAAAAGCATTTTTTCAGTGAGAACAGACAGTTGGTTAGGTCGTTTATTTATTTATTTTTTTCTTTTCGGAGTCTTTTGAAAAACCTCATCTAATCGAATATCTTTGAGCAGCTGGTAATAGACGCGCGTAGGAGGGCTTTCTGTGACACCCGCACCAATATATATTATATACCTGAAAACACACACTTGTGTCTCTTGATGAGTTTCTTGTTTCTTCGTCGGGGCTTACAGGTGACTGGAGATATAATGAGTGTGGACCGCAATGGTATTTTACCTGAAATTTTAGTCGATTCGGGAAGTGACTTGGTAGAAAGTATCTTTCTTGATATGCCTTGGGTATAGGGAAGAAAAAAAAAGACTCCTTTAACTCCTTCCACCTGCTTCTCGCCTCGTAAATTTTTTTTTCCACGTTTTTTTTATGATTCTGGGTAAAATACACATGTCACTAATTTATTGGTTTTAATATAGTGTTGCCTTTTTGTTTGCTAATTACAGTGTAGGGGAAAATTGATGGGAAAAATTTACTTCAAATTATGATTGTTAATTACTGATATTGTAATCACTATTTGCTGCTACCATTGTTTGTAACTACCATCAATTATTGAATATTAATTGAATATTGAATATTGATAATTGAATATTAATAATATTAAATATTAATTCAATTAATATTGTTTAGTACGTTAATGATTAATTGATCAATTAATATTATTGAATACGTCAATCATTAATTAATTAGCTTCCTTAGTTTTATTTTACTATATAGTGAGAATTTTCCATCATCCAATAAAATAAGATCTAAATACTCATCGCAGCTCTTGGGGAAAAAAATATAGAAATAAACGTTCAGCAGGTGAAAATTTCCAATGTATGAATTATTTACGTCTAAAGAGGAAGTGTAATGGAATATAATGGGGGATTATTATTTTCTAATAATAAACAAGTGCATCGTCGTGTTTATTATGTACAGCTATGCAAAGATACTTTTTTCTCTATGTGTAGAGATATTTATACGTGTACAAGAGGCGAGAAGAATGGAAAGGGTAACAAAAGGGATGAAGTCGTTAGTTGTGCTGCGAAGCGTCAAATTCATAGGGTGGGTGAGAGTTGCACGTGGCTCAGGGTTGTTCGACGACCTTGACCGTGATTCCACCCTCCCGTTGCAGGTCGCTGCTTCCTCAACAGATGTTTGTGTGGGAGGAAGGGGGAAATTGCGTACTTGTCCCGCTTATGAAAAAAATTATGTAAAAATCAATATCATCTATCTCTCTCTATCTATCTATCTCTCTCTCTCTTTCTCTCTCTCTCTCTCTCTCAAGAATCTTTCTTGGAAAATAGAGAGTATTTTTCGAATTTATTAAGAAACTCTCAGTGAAATTTCACTGATTCAAATTTGGAGAAAACATTTTACGATTTTCTTACGAAAAAAAAGAGAAAAAAAGAAATAGAGAGAGAGAGAGAGAGAAACACCTGTGCATTAGAAAACCATTGACTCCCCCATCGTTTATATTACTCGGACTTGAAGGAGTGATGATCCTTTTAGTCGAGAGATAATATTTTTTTAGATCACTCTCGTCTCATCATCTATGTTGATCCAAGAAATTCAATACTCTCGACGCTTCTCCAGCATAATTCATCGATTTCAAAAGTGAAATTTTTTTCTATCTTCGCTTTATTGTCGTGAAAAAATTTTTTTATTCCCCAAAGATAACAACTGTAGGAAAATAATTTAAAAAAGCGTTTTTTCATTTATTTTGTTTTCTTACACGTTTCAATGTTATCTTGTTCATTATATATCGATTGACGTGTGGCTTCAAGTTCGAGAACAACCTCGAATTTTCTCTCTTCTAATTCTGAATTACAGTGAAAAGTGTGCCGTTGTAATTCATTATAGTAATTCTCAATAACTTTGAATCGCATTCACTAAAACATTTGTTGTAAAAAGAATAGGAACTAGTAAAATTATTACTAATAAATCTAATATTGTTTTGTAATATTTTACTAAAAAATTAGTGGAAATTCTCATGGAAGGATAGAAAACCTAAAGGAGTTTGATTAGAAATTAGTTGAGAAACCAAAGCAAATAATTGAAAAGTAAGAGAATGTGGATCGTGGAAGGTTCCATTCATGTAAATAAAAAGGAGGTCAACATATCCTTTATACAAAGAAGAGACTCTCGAGAGTGTCGCCAGGCTGGCTGGTCCTGAATATTTCGGTACAGTTCGTTTTTTACACGAATGGATACTGAATGGCCAGACAAAAAAGACATAAAGCCGCACTCGATTCATGGATGATCTTTGGTCCATATATATATTGAAAGTGTGGTGGAAATAAATTAAAGATAAATAAACACAGAGGAGAATGAGCGACTTGGGGAGTCATACAGAGAGAAGCAAAGAAGCAGAGAGCAAAGAGGAACATTATGAGAGAGAGAGAGAGAGAAGTGAGGAGCTAATTTATTATCCATCGCGAGGGGGAAGGGGAAAAAAGGAAAGAGAGTAGAAGAAACACTCTTACAAATGAGGAGAAAGGATGCGTGGCCCCGGATGATGAAAAAAAGGGAAGGGGAAGACAAAAAAGAGACACAGTCTCTGAAAAGGAAGAAGCAGAGGGTTCTGGTAACAGGTGTATCGCGTGAACCTTGAACGGAGTATGGACCATCTACGACTATAAGACCACAACGACAACGACGATCCGATCAAAGATAAGCCAGACTTACAAGCCGCGAATACGCGCTAATGGTACCGCCATGAAACGTTTCTCATATCCTAGCTAAAGGCGCGTGTGCCTTGATACTTTTTCTTCTTTCCTTCTCTTTCCTCTTTTATTGCCCTCGATACTGGAGAATAATTCATCCTTCATAAAATTTCCAGGTGGTCCATTAAAAACACAAATCTTATCAGTTATCATAATTTGAAATAATCATAATTTCGCAGTATTCATTGAAGAAGAATTTGGTATTACTCCAAAAGATTTTTTGGATGTCAACAGTATTTTGGTTAACACAACCAAATGAAAAAAGAATTTTTTTCGAAAATTGGTTGAGACAAGGAAAATAAATTGTTGACAGTGGAAAAATATTTGGTTCCAAATGTCAACGAAATGTTTTATTGTTTAAAGCAATAAATCTTTTTTTTCTTGTTTCTATTTCTAAATTTATAATATATATAGTAAAATTGATCCCGTTCCAAAAAACTCTATTTACATATTATTCCTACGCAAAAAGTGATAAATAATTATACCTGTCGATATTTCAGCGTACACTACATCTAGTTTTTGCAAGCAAAGAGGCGAAATGTTTAAGAAATCAGGGGACATGCAAACTGAGAGTGGGTGTCAAATCTACGACGCAAATACACGAAACTCATATCAGTGATAAATTGCCTTGAGATTAGAACACTTATTTTAATATCAATTTTTTTTTTCTTTTTTGCAGATTCGATGAGATTTATCATGTAAATGCAGTTTTGCTCGATTGAGTGTTGCAAAAAGTTTGACTCAAAATGGACCATCTTATTTATTTCAAAACAGATCCAATAAATGAGATGATTCCATTGAAAGTAAATTATAAAATATAAAATAAAATATAAAATAAAATATAAAATATAAAATATGAAATAAAATATAAAATATGAATTAGAATTTTTTTTAATTTTTGCTGAAAATTATTGTCATGGGATGAGGAAAATTTAACCAAATGACATCGAACTTTGAAAGTAACATATAAAATGCAAAATATGTGCACATATAACGGCCCAGTCGCTATTTTTGGATATTGCAATATATTGGATAAGGATATTTTGTTCTGCTTTTGTACACATTTGCTGCTGTTAAGCACCGTGTGGTAAATTTAATGCATTGAATTACCAAAGCACACCGGGGGTAATTAACGCTTTTTGCAGATGTCCTTTTGGACGTTTGCAGATGCACACGCAGCGCAGCGCACAAGCTCACTCTCTCGAAAACATTAAAAATGACGACTTCTGAATCGGTAAACGAGTCGATTTCATCTTGTTGCTGTTTGAGGAAAAGAAAGAAAGAAAGAAGAAAAAGGGTTATATACTGTTTACGCTCTACGCTATTTTGTCATAAACTGAATTCCAGCACGTGCATACAAGAACGTATATACTGACCGGTGACTTTTTTCTCAC
This sequence comes from Leptopilina clavipes, assembly GCA_001855655.1. Classification (NCBI taxonomy): domain Eukaryota; kingdom Metazoa; phylum Arthropoda; class Insecta; order Hymenoptera; family Figitidae; genus Leptopilina; species Leptopilina clavipes. The sequence goes on along the minus strand of JUFY01025973.1, from coordinate 33,060 downwards.
GAGCATGTGGTCCCTCTTCTGCCGAAATTTATATCCCCCTCTCTCCTTTCCTCTCCTTGGAGAGTTAACTCCTCTCTGGATGCCGTTACTTTCTCTCTTTGATCCTTTTTTTTCGTCTTTTTCGTGAGAGAGAGAGAGGAGACTTTTGCAATCACGTGTTTTGACTTTCTTGCGTTTTTTCCTTTTTTTTTATCAAAATGAGGGAATTCTCTTTAAGCGCTTATCAGGTTTTACTGATATAATACCGCTTCCCGTTTGACGTTATCCATTTTACGAGAATTTCAAGTTATCGTTTCTTAAAGACGTTTCAGGTTAATGAATCTTTCTGCGGCTGTTAATTAAATGCCAAATATGTCTTTAATGAATTAATCGTTCTAATTGGTGATTATTAGAATCTATTCCTTTTTGTCACTTTCGATCGATAATTTTAATTGTCGCTTTAGTTGCAAAGCATTTGAATATTTATCATCAACTGTTATAAGCAATTATTAACTACCATTATCTTGGAAGTAAAATGAATTATTAATTCATGGCAATTGCAATTAAAGTTATCAGTACTTATAACTACTATTTGATAGTTGTTACAATTAATGGTAGTAGTAATTTTACTATGAGTGATGGTAATTACAACCAGTGGTAGTATTAACTGGTAATAGTTACAATTTATGGTTGTTGCATCTATTAGTAGTTACAGTATAGTTGTTAAATCGTTTATTAGTTACAATTTTTAGTTGTTACAACTATTAGTAGTTATAATTTATGGTTGTTACATTGCTTATTAGTAACAATTTATGGTTGTTACATTGCTTATTAGTAACAATTTATGGTTGTTACAACTATTAACAGTTAAAATCGGTGGTAGTTACTACTATTATAGTTGTTTCAATTTATGGTTGTTACATCTTTTATTAGTTACAATTATTATTAGTTATAATTACCAGAAGTTACAATTATTATTAGTTAAATTTACCAGAAGTTACAATTATTAGTAGTTACAATTACCAGTAGTTACAATTACCAGCAGTTACAATTACCAGTAGTTACAATTAATAGTAGTTAAAATTAATAGTAGTTAAAATTACCAGTAGTTAAAATTAATAGTAGTTACAATTACCAGTAGTTACAATTACCAGTAGTTACAATTACCAGTAGTTACAATTACCAGTAGTTACAATTAATAGTAGTTAAAATTAATAGTAGTTAAAATTATCAGTAGTTAAAATTACCAGTAGTTAAAATTAATAGTAGTTACAATTACCAGTAGTTACAATTAATAGTAGTTAAAATTAATAGTAGTTAAAATTATCAGTAGTTAAAATTACCAGTAGTTAAAATTAATAGTAGTTACAATTACCAGTAGTTAAAATTACCAGTAGTTACAATTACCAGTAGTTAAAATTACCAGTAGTTAAAATTACCAGTAGTTACAATTACCAGTAGTTAAAATTACCAGCAGTTAAAATTAATAGTAGTTACAATTACCAGTAGTTAAAATTACCAGCAGTTAAAATTAATAGTAGTTAAAATTACCAGTAGTTAAAATTACCAGTAATTACAATTATTAGTAGTTACTATTAATAGCAGTTGTAATTATTAGTAGTTCAAAATAATAGTTTATGGTTGTTTTAACAAATTGTTCTTACAATCGGTGATAGTTATAGTTGTTAGTAGTTTCAATTTATGGTAGATACAATCAGTGGTAATTACAACTAATAGTACTTACTACCAGTGTTTATGATAATTAATAGTTGTTTTGAATTAATGGTAGATTTAACTGTTGGTGTTACAATCTATGGTTGACGTTCGCCAACCACCTGTATATATGTATATACATATATTTATAAAAAAAAATTTTATGAACGTGTAAAGTTGCGTATTTATATATATGTACGTTTAAATTATGTCGCGTCGCATTTAAACCCGTATGATCTCTTCGGACAGGTGGCGTTTGCGAAAGAGAATCGCCTGAGGGAGCCGTGAGAACCGAGGTGAGAGTCAAATAAAAATGACCAATCACGCGCATCATTCATTGTCAGAACTCCTGGAAAGAAACCTGAATTCGCCGAAAGTTTTGCTCGGAAGGCAAAAAAAAAAAAAGAAAAAAAATCGCATCTTCTTCTGAAAGTGGCCCGTTTTATTTCCTATTAATTATGATTCTGTCATTTAGATTTCAAGAGACAATATAGACGGAAAATAGATTGTGTGAACAATAAATATTCTCGTATTTTTAATTATAGAAAAGAAAAATCTGATTTTGAAAAAATCCCGATGAAAGTCTAGGAAAAAAGAATTGTTTTTGAAAGTTGTTTTTGAAAAGGCAAAGTATGAAAAGGCAAAAATTGTCTTGGCTTTTTATTTCCGACTTGGAATAAAATAAAGATACTGTGAAATATTGTATAATGTATATTATAAAATGACGGTAGTTGATTGAATGACACTTGTACAGGTCGATAATGTGCATTATCATCATCAAGATTCTTTTTTTCTCGTTACGAATCATATTTCTACAGATGATATATATATATATATATAAATGAAGCGATATATATTCCACGCTCGTGAAACGAAGGAGAGAAAACACGGTCGATCGGTAGACAGAGGGCGGTCAACTGGTATCGATCGTTGACATTCTTCAAGATCAGGGCGGCATTCCTGATCGTGTGTTTTCTATGGAGTCACGTTGAACGATCTGTCGTCGTCGTCTTCGTCGTCGTCATTGCAAAGGGAAAGAAATTCCTTACAATTTCTACACACACACATCTTTAGAGAATTTTGCCCCTTGATTTTATACACCAAAATTGCCCGATTGATCCATTTCGTCATCAAGTATATAAAGAAAAAAAATATTTTGACTTGATCGAATTTATCTCGAGTCGTATAAAAAAAAAAACTGTTCCATTTTCGTTTCACTGGAATTAAGACAGTTCTTAATTACGCATTTTGATAAGATCACGCGCTCTTCTTCATGGAATATCTCGAAGTGAGAAAGAGAGAGGATGCGGGCAACCAATTGCGGAAGTTGGCGCACAGACCGCATCCTTTTCCCGCGAATCAAAATCTGGAAATCACAAATGCACTACTGACGTTAATTATTTCCAATATAATTAACCATCATCATGTTGGCCTTTTATTGACACAAAATGCACTGAAAGAGAAAATTTATTTGATTCAAATAATGAAACAATTGTAACAATTGTCTATTATCAAATAAAAATTGAACCAAATAATTTTTTTTTAATCAAATAATTTGTGATTGAAATAATTTTTGTATTTGAATAAAATTTAGTTGACTCAGGTAAAATTTGTCTGATACAAAACAAATAAATATTTATTTGATAATATTCAAGTAATTCATCGTCATTTTAATGAAATACATTTTTTTTCACAACAACGTGGAGATACGTTTAAATTGTCAGCACTTTGAAAAACTATTATCCTGGTTTTGTAACTGTCGCATTCTTTTCCGCCTTTTTTTTCTTATTTTTGGGGAAAAAAGGAAATGTGAAAATTGTTTCAAGAGGGCAATATATGTTAAATGATAGGCGAAAAGGAACAGGTGCCAGACGCTGGGAGCGCACACCGCAAGCAGTTTTTAATAGGGGTTTCGGTCGTCGGTTCAGTCATCGTTTTTCACTGAAGGGACCTCGTGATAATTGTCGCATAAAGTTGCCACATTATTACATTATGGGTTTTCATATGGTGACATTATAGCTTCGTTTCCACGGGGTCAAACAAGAGGGGCATATGTATACACGTAATTAGCTTCTTTCTCTCTTTTTCTCAGGAGGAGAATAATTTTAATAACAAAAATGTGAATAATGATAATTTCAATCAAAAAAAAAGGGAGAGAAATCTTTTTTTACGGGACAAAATACCTTTCTTTCTCTGATATGGTGAATTTAAGCGCAAATTACCTAATATGTAATATAGGACCACCGAAATAAGTTATTCACTTTCAGAGGGACATCAAACTCATCAGTGAGCGGTATGGTTCGACTTCATCTTTTTTCTTTTATATCCCCGTTGAACGGCGCACATATCAGTTGCGGCACTCTTTACACTTAATTCACTCCGAAACCTTTGGGGACCTTTAAAGGACCTGCGCGGCCTCAGCAGGATGAGCCGGAACGAAATCGCGAATGAGGGACTTGCGTTCCATTCTCGAAATTCCAAGGAATCCCCGGGACAAACAAAAAGCATTAGCGTCTATCTTTTCCCGTAATTTAAGCCACCTCGACATCACTGACGTTTTTCAATCTCTGATGTAAATATAAAACACTTGCTCGCATTATTCAATCTTTCGTCAATCAATAATTAAATAATAATTTTAATAAGTAAACTGAAAAAAATTTATTTGTATCTTTTATTTTTTATTAAATGGTATTTGATTAAAAATTAAATTTCAAATGCAAAAATTATTGATTCAATTATTTTATTTGATTTAAATAATTTTTCTTCAGTTGTAAATGATAAGTAACTTGATTTAGGTAATTATTGGAGAACGAAATTGATAGAAGAATAAATTAAAAAAATAAATGAAGAAAAAAAGTAAATTGACTTTTGAGAGGGAGAGTAGATTTCGGCTGTTTGTCGAAGAAGTGAAGTCGAACTCGAGCCGACATCTCCAGAGATGCGTAAAGAGAGGCACTAAAAGGCAAGCTATCGTGGGAGGCAGGCGACATCACCGAAAGATCCTTAGCCTCTTGAACCTTTTCGGCGGCTAAAGATCACAAGGGTTCCGAACGTGGAACGAGAACTTTATCTTGAAATCGCGGCTCTCGCGTTGGCGGACAAGTCGCTTTCTAAATCATTCTTCTTTCTCACGGATGGTATAAGGGAACGACACGAGACAACGACTATACGAATACGACGACAACGACAACCGGTCTATCATGTTCCATTATCGAATCATTTTAGAGCCGGCGGACTAACTGGGTTATAATTATTGCGCCCCGCTATAACTCGTGTCATATGGTAGCACATCCACTAACGATATTTATCGTTCATGGCCGAAAAAAAGGACATTTACATGAATAAAACAACCATAGAATCTCCTATATATAGGTATCGAATGACTCTTGCGGCTTTGAGTGTTTTTTAAATTGTTTTCTTTGGAATTAATTTTTTTTTTCTGTTCCAAGTTCCAACTGGAATCAGTTAGAAAATGTGTGATGTCGAAGAAGAATTGTATTTTTGACTACTGGATAAACTACCATTGTTTGTTACCTTGTACTATTTTTGATACCATTGTTCCGTTACTCTATTATTTACAACCATTATCGTCTGTTACTTTGCACGATCATTTCCTGTAATCTTTTCTTTCTACTATTTTTTGCTACCATTTTTAGTATTGCTACCATTGCTACCATACTCTACTACCATTTGCTACTACACTGCAAAAACAAGTGTCTTACAAGTGTCTCATTTTGAGACGTTTTGTCCACATATTTGAGACACGTGACTCAAATATGTGGACAAAACGTCTCAAAATGAGACACTTGTTTTTGCAGTGTATGTACCATTATTTGTCACTTTTTCTTTTTTTTCGAACCAAGAAATGAAAGCAATGGTAGTTTTCGAAAATGTCTTTTGCAAACTTCCGTTTCGAGCGCAGAAAATTCTTCTTGAATTCAAAGCTAGATGCTTGCTTGTTGAAAAATTTTTTTGACTCCTCCTCCCGAGATTTTTATACCTGAAACGGTTCTTTCTTCATTATGCGCGTTTTTTTTCAAACCAGAAATGCTTTAGTTCTGAGTGTGCGCCATTAAGGTCATCAGTTGGATTTATTCTTTTTCTGAGTGTGCGCCATTAAGGTCATCAGTTGGATTTATTCTTTTTTGGGTTTTTTTTTTCAACTGTAAGTAATTGTTAATTGAACAATATCTTTCTGTCGAAAGATATTGTTGCTAAATCTATATTATTTTTTATATCCATTGCAAATTTTTTATTGATACAACATTATAATTGTCTGCAAACTATTTTTTTCCCCATTTACAAGAGTATAGGCGCACCAAATAGATGTGCAGCAATTGATAATAATCTGGATTTATAAATATGGAACTTTTCATCGTTTAATTACCACTTACATTTACAATGGAAATAAGTGCACACCTAATTAAGTACTAAATCATTATTTTCAGTTTTTTTTCATCATCTTCTTCTTCTTCTTCCTCTTCTTCTTTTTTTCAAAAATTACTCTGATAATGCTACTTGATGATATCTAAGCACGCTTCAATCCCTAGGGCGGGATAATTACTCAAACTTGAACTCGCACGAGCGATAAATTTGCGATCGTTGCTGATAATTGAACAATCAATTAAGAGGAAGAATTTTTCTGTTTTCTTGATTCGTTCAGCACCTTCGATATTATTATTCTCTGATTAACCGATAGTCGTGAGACAGGGGGTCTTTTTGAATTTGTTTTTTTTTGTTTTGCATTTTTTTATCGAGGCATTCAATAAAATAGAGAAACAAAAGATTTCCTGGGAATAAAGACGGTGAAGATTAATGCGACCTTATTAGAGGCAATTAAAATACTTCAAAAAAAACCACTTGGTAATTTATTGAAATTGGTTACGAAATTTTCTTTCGTAATTTATTGAAATTACCTATAAAATAACATTTACTTTGAGTTGATTTATTAATGAATGAATATAATATTTATTTATTGGTAAATTTTTCTATCTTTCTTTATTCTTATTTAATGTAATATATAATTATTAATAATTAATAAATATTTAATTATTTCTTTATTTCAATTAATGAAGTTTATAATTATTTTAACCATTTATTACTAATACTTGAAAACAAAGTGAAATGTAATAATAATAATAATGTTGCAGTGATTGTTGCTTTAAAACATTTTTATTTCCAATTTAACTTGTTTTAAGAAAGAATATTTTCCGACCTTTACTTTGTGCACAATCATTTTTTCAATACCATGTACTGTTATTTTCCAATGTTGTTTTATTTATCCTAATAGAAATCTCGTTTTTTTCTGTTTCAGGTGAGTTCCACAATTTCGATAATCACGATAAGAAATTATTCAACTTGTCTACTTTGATTTAAACACTTTCCCTATAGCAAGTAAGTCCAATAACCTTTTTTTTCCAAAAACCATGAAATGAACCAATTTCTACGGCATTTAAAACAAACATATATATAAATTTTCATTGAAACGAATAATGGAACTGATTTTCCATATCGATTTGCTTTTCAATGCGGTAAAAAAATTTCTTTTTTTTTTTTTTTGTGGAAAACAAATAAAATGATTGAAGAATTTGATTCATATTGATTAATGTGCGAGAAGAAAGAATATAATTATTTTTAAAAAATTCAATTTACAAAGCAATCCATTAGTTGTGGGAAATATTTAAATCATGTTTTATGATATATATCCGCGTCTCTTTCATTCACTCGCGATATTTATAAAACAAGAAAATGTTGAACAACAGTAAAAGTGCGCGCTCGCGAAACCATTTCCGTTATACGGACTAAAGCGCAAGCGGAACGATTGATTTTGTTCATTTCCTATCTCGCAAATTTGCGTAAAATTACACTGTGATTTGATTTTTGATATTAAAGGTAGATTTCATAATTATTTTTGATAAATTAAAGTCTCTCTAAGACTTTTTTTTCTCTTATTCAGAAAAAAGATATATTTGACACAGAAACTACTAAAGTATTTATTTGTTGCAAATAAATTTTATTTGGTTGAAATAAAAACCTATATTTGGTTCAAATAAATTTTTAATTGGTTCAAATAAATTTTTTTATTCAAAACAAACGAATGGTAAAATAGTTTAGTGGGCTCTGAGACAAATATACTTTTAGTTAACTGAAGTAAATTATATTTGGTTGAAATAAAATATTTCTCTGCGGGTGCATAATTGTTCGATCGCTGAGATATATTTAAGACGAACAAAGACATGAAAGAAATGACTGAAGTCATATAATATATAGAAAAGTGCAACTCTCAGGGTCGGGGAGCGTCTTTCGCGATGGCATGGCAATGTTGTGTATAGTCTTCCGAAGGATTACTTAGCGCGGTAATGACGATCGGTCGGCAGATGGCAGTTACGATAAAAACTTGCCTTACTGCACCCATATAATACCTTCTCTCCGCGCGTTGCGGCTGCGGTCCGCCCATCCGTCCGATCTCTTTTTCCCTTTTTTATTTCCTTCTCTCTTTCTTATATATATCTCGTATACAAACCCTTTTCCTCATTCGTTATACCAATCGCTTGCACTAGTTTCTTTATTAGAGAGAAATCAAACTTTACTGATCGTTATTGCCTTATTGTGCGTGGAATATGCCATTTTTTTTCACCACTTGCGAGAGAGATGAAGAATTCCGATTGATGCTTTGTATGGTCTAATAAGTCGCATTTTCTTTTTCCCCCCTTTGCGATATGGCAAATTTGGTTTTGATTTCTTTGTCGGATAGCCAATCAGAAATTGCGGCATTTTAAGAAGAAATAGTAAGAATAATTAGTAAGAAGTAATCTTTAGTAATAAATGGTTGTTATATCAAACCAGAAAAATTTCAGTCCAACTGAAATATTTAATTTTTATTCTCGACTTACCGATTTTTAATTTTGGCAATGATTTTCTGGTGAGAATATTCCTACTGATCGGATGAGACAATGATTGTTTTATATCGAAACGCTTCTGCAGTGGCTGTTTCAGTTATAAAGGGATTGAACCACATATACAACAAAGTTGCATTCACTGATCACGTGGACGAAACTCATGTATTTGCACCGGGGAATATATCGGGTATGTCAAACGCGCAGATCACTGGGATTGATTTACAGACGATTCGTTCTTTATCGATCGTTCGCAAAGTGTGCGTTTATATATATATATATGCCTCTTCCCCTCCCCCTTCTTTGAAAAGAACGGGGCCTTGTTTCTTCTTGAAAAGAGTCTCCAACTCTCCGCGGCCCTCGGCGTGCGAGATCAATGCATCGATATCGATATATTGAATATATATATACAGGTATATATGGCACGAAAATGCTGCTTTTGCCGATCGAAATCTCTCTCTATGAAAGAAAGAGGAAAAGTTCGTTAATTTTTTCTTATTGCCCACGATTTATTTCGCTTATTGAGCTATTATATTCTCATTTGGAATAAAGATATACATATATTTATACTTTAAATATATAATAATATATGGTAAAAAGCGGGTGGAATGAAGGATGGAAAATAGGGAGTAGAATATATATATAGCACGCGGAGTCGCGAGAATAATCTGAGTTAAGAGCGGCAAGAATCTAAAGGCGTTCCCGCATTTCAGCGATGGGGCCCCGAGGGTGAGTTGGAAACTGAGGCTCGGAAGCAGCAAGTGCGCGGCTTCTATCGCATAATGCTATGCTATCGAGATGAGGGATAGCATTGTATATAATATCATTAAACGCATAACGCGGCATGATACACACTGCGTGTTTTACGCGACCAGAGTCACGTTTCCGGTCCTTTAGTTTCCTTTCTCCCTTCCCTTCTCCCTTCCCTTCTATCTTAAGTCCCAATATTTTCTTCCTAATATTTTCTAATTCCACTATTTTTTTTCTCTTCCCCTTGCCATCGATTTGAGTCCCAATATCTTCTTTTCTTACTCCTTTTCTACATTTATATCTCATTCCCCTTCTTTTCTCCCCTCCTATGTTTTCAAGACCCTAAACCTTCTTCTCCTACTCCGCTTCTATTTTTGTTTTTCTGCTCCCTTCTCCTCTCCAATCATCTGTTTCCAAGTCCCACTATCTTCTATTTTTGTTACTCTTCTCCCTTCCTTTTGGACCAACTTTTTCCTTTTCTACTCCTCTACTATTTCTTATCTCTTTCCCCTTCTTTTCTTGCTTCCTCTATTTCCAAGTCCCAATACCTTCTTCTATTACTCCATTTCTATTTTTGTTTTTCTTTTCCCTTCTCTGTTTCAAAGTCGTACTATCTTCTATTTTTGGTACTCTTCTCCCTTCTCTTTGGACCAACTTTTTCCCTTACCCAATTTTTCCTTTTCTTACTGCTCTTCTATTTTTTTATCTCTCTTCTCTTCTTTCCTCCTTTATTTCCAAGTCCCAATATCTTCTTCTCTTACTCCACTTCTATTTTTGTTTTTCTTCTCCCTTCTCTTGCCCCCTCCTTTGTTTCAAAGTCATACTATCCTCTATTTTTGGTACTCCCTTCTCTTTGGACCAACTTTTTACCTTACCCAATTTTTCCTTTTCTTACTGCTCTTCTATTTTTTTTATCTCTCTTCTCTTCTTTCCTCCTTTATTTCCAAGTCCCAATATCTTCTTCTCTTACTCCACTTCTATTTTTGTTTTTCTTCTCCCTTCTCTTGCCCCCTCCTTTGTTTCAAAGTCATACTATCTTCTATTTTTGGTACTCTTCTCCCTTCTCTTTGGACCAACTTTTTCCCTTACCCAATTTTTCCTTTACTTACTGCTCTTCTATTTTTTTTATCTCTCTTCTCTTCTTTCCTCCTTTATTTCCAAGTCCCAATATCTTCTTCTCTTACTCCACTTCTATTTTTGTTTTTCTTCTCCCTTCTCTAGCCTCCTCCTTTGTTTCAAAGTCATACTATCCTCTATTTTTGGTACTCTTCTCCCTTCTCTTTGGACCAACTTTTTCCCTTACCCAATTTTTCCTTTTCTTACTGCTTTTCTATTTTTTTTATCTCTCTTCTCTTATTTCCTCCTTTATTTCCAAGTCCCAATATCTTCTCCTCTTACTCCACTTCTATTTTTGTTTTTCTTCTCCCTTCTCTTGCCCCCTCCTTTGTTTACAAGTCACACTGTCTTCTATTTTTACTACTCTTCTCCCTCCTCTATGGAACAATTTTTTTCCTTCCACAATTTTTTCATCTCTTACTCCTCTTCTATTTTTATATCTCTTTTCCTTTTTTTTCTTTCCTCCTCCCTCTGTTTCCAAGGCCCAATATCTTCTTCTCTTACTCCTCCTCTATTTTTGTTTCTCTTTCCCCTTCCTTTTGAAAATAATTTCCAATTTCTCTTTTTTTACTCTATCCCTATTTTTGTTTCTCTTTCCTCTTCTCTTCCAGCCTTCTTCTGTTTTTAAAGTCCCAATATCGTCTTTTCTTACTCCTCCTCTATTTTATGTTTTCTTCTCCTTTCTCTCCTCTCCACCTCTGTTTCCAAGTCCCAATATTTTCAACTCATACTCCTCTTTTTTTACTCCTCTCCCTTCCCTTTGGACCAATTTTTTTCCGCTCTCAATTTTTTCTTTTCTTACTCCTCCTCTATTTTTGCATATATCTCCTCTTCCATTTGACTTTAAGTCCCAATTTTTTCTTCTCTTATTCCCCACCAGAATTTTTTTCTCCCTTTCCCCTCTTCTTTTTTTTATCTTCTCCCAATGTATCGCAAAGTATTCAAATCATTAGCTCTGTTAAAATTTCAATTTAAATGTTAATAAACAGTTGGATTTTTATTGATCCTGTAGTAAATATTTAATGGAATTGATATTTGTTTTTTTAATTTGGAAATGTTGATTGTAAATTCTTGGGAAATGATGAAAGATTTCAATCGTGGGCAAAATATTGTTGTTCTTGTTTTTTGTTTCGAGTGTGTGGGATTGCATAATGTGTATCAAATCATAAAGTCTCTTGATAATTAAACTACATCGAACTGGGTCGAACTTTATTCGAAACTTCAATTCGAGGATTATCATTCGTTTCATCTTAATAGTCAGTTTCTCACCCGCCAAACGATTGAGTGTATATTATATTCGAAGTGGATCGAGTTACAACATTGTAAAATGTAAATATGACCCTTATACAGTTATTGCCCTTGGTTCGTTAAGGCAACTCTCTCGTCCCCCGTCCCCCCAATTTCATCCAATGATTCAAATTTAAAGTATAATGCGAGTGCCATCATCAAACATATATATGTATAACGTCTTTGCTTTCTTGATTAACGAGATTATTATCATCTTGGAATTTGAAAGCGTTTTTTTCTCTTTCTATTTTTTTTCTTTTTTATCGCTTCCGAGTCAATAAATTTTCTTATATATATAGTTTTCAATCGTTGTTATATTGATTAATCGTGCACGTGAATATTTGTTTTATTTTTCACGTTTATCGAACTCGAAATCATTGATTGAATGTGTTCTTGATTTGAAACCTTGTTTTATACATTTTTCCAATATATTTCCTTTTGAATGCAATTTTATATAAATTATATACATAAATTGCGCAAATTTTTATCTGTATTGCGAAAGATTTTTTAATTTTTTCTTTCTTTCAATTTTTTTTTTCTTCCTCTTTAGTGGTACATAATTCAAAAAGTGTACATATTTTACCGTTGTTGTAAAACATGGTCAATATAAAAGTAATTAGAATTGCAAAGTTTCATTCAAAGAGAGGATCGATGCGTTATTTACAAATCGTGAATTCACGCATGTTCTGAACACGATTTACACGCGGCTATAAAAAGAATGAGACGACACTGTAAATGGTGTATGCGTCGAGAAAAATTCAATTTCATCGAATGTAAAAATAGTCATAAAAAAATATCTGCAAGTAGATACTTCCGCACGGATTATCAAGGCAAATTTTTTTTTTTCAACAAAATATGTTTCTCTGGTACTTAGAATATTATTGGTGACTGTAAATGATGAAGGGGTCGTGTGGAACACATGTTTTTGTATACGACATGTGCACACGAGTCCCTTCACTGTTTTTTTACTTTTCTTTTTCCAAAAAGAAGATTTTTTTCACATAGGAAATCTTTTCTGCTAGATACTCAATCCGAAACGGTACGAGTCAATTTTAAATGACTAGAAAATTTTTCTTTTTTATCTTTAGAAAAAAATATTCGATATATAGTCAAACCTTAATAAATGAGACTCGTATATAGAGGTTCGACTGTAGTTTCTAAAAAAAAAATAGTTTCAAAAATTGTGATTTCAATTGAAGAATAAAAGAAATGGGGAAAATTTGTTTATATTGTAAAATTAAACCTTGATAAATGAGACTCGTTTATAGAGGTTTGAGTGTATTTTGTAATTAAGAAATATGTTTCAAAAAATTTGTCGTCCCAGTGACAATTTTTTATCATCAGGCACGAATATTAAATGTTCCATTGTACTTTAATTTCATGCCTGATGAGTAATAATTATTTGAAAGTGAAAATTGAAACGCTAATTGATATTTGAAATAAAAAAACCTTGTGATGTTTTCTGAATGTTTATATATGACATGGCAACACACAGGTTACGGCTAGTTAAAATCTAAAGAACCAGAAATCATAAAAAGCGAGGATCGCTTGAAATTAATAATTAACAAGGCTCCGTCGGTCCTAGTGTTAAGGTTAATCGCTTCGACCCGATTGCTACATAAATGCACGGCACGCGACGTTTGTTAGGCCTGTGATCACAGGGACAAAGTATAGTTTTAATTCTTCCTTATTTTTTGTACACAGCTCTCATTATTTTTAATTTTGTTTTGGTATTTTTTGCTCTTGCTTCGTCATTCTCTTTCTTTTTTTCTTCGTTTTTTTTCCACCATATGTATATATTTCTCTCGTGTTTTTTCCCCCTTCTAAAACTCGAAAGTTTTACTTGGGTGTCTGGCAGTGATATTATTTTACATTAAATTACCGTCGACTGCTCGGGGGCGGTTAATTTACGTGCCGACTAATTTACGTCGGCCACTCATCATGCGGCTGTGGTTATTATACAAGTAGTCTATCGTGTAGTTGGTACGCGATCGTATCTTCTCTCTACTCTCCGGTCTGTAGAAATGTGCCCTAATGGACCAACCGGGTACAGCATCTCTGTTTGGTTCATCTTGCCCGCTTCGCCAGAACAAAGAAAAAGACAAAAAAAAAAAAAAAAAAAAAAAAAAAAAAAAAGATGCAAATTGCTCAACAACATTGTTACGCATCGTTTGCTCAAATTGACGCTTTCACTATGACGGCCTTCGTATTGTGAAATATATATTCGGTCGCTGAGAAAATTACACTAAAACGATTTTTTTACTGCCATCCTTTTTTTTCCTTCCTCTCTTTTTCTCCCACAATAAAAATTAAAAAAATACAGTGGAAAATTTTTTTCTTTCAAAATCAAAAAGTAAAAATTAAATATTTAAATTATAAAAATTGCCAGTGGCGACAATTTTAATTAATTAAAGTAATTGAAAGATTTATTTGACAATTGATGAGTGGTGATAAATTTTCCAGTAGAACTAAATTGTTAAACTTTTAGTAGATAAAAGTGTGTTATAAATTAAATGTTAAAGTAGCTGGAATCGTTGTTTGCTTTTTTTCCCCCTTTGGAAAGTAATTCAAAATCAATGCGCGCCAGTAGTAAAAGGTGGTTTTTTTTTCCTACGCTTTTTATTCTGTACTTAAGTCTGAAGAGAAGGTGCGGAAGGCACAGAGAGCGTCATAAATTATAAAACTGCGGCATTGGTTACTTGAGTTTTTAAAGTTGTAAAAGCGTCGAGTCATGAGGGACATAAATGCGTAAAACGTAAGCCAAGTAGTAACACGCTTTTTTAAAATTTCTTTCATCAAAAATTGAAAATTTTCTACTCTTTAATTTTTATTTACAAAAAAATAGAATTTTTTCCTGATTTAATTATGTAAAGTAATTATTTTTTGGTAAAATTCTTATCGGATTTCGTTTGGCAGAGGAAATCCACTAGATTTTAGAAGCTATTGGCGTCGAATAAACCACTCTCTCTCTCTCTTTCTCGTGTGCAGAGAGACAAGATGAGACAACCTAAGGAATCGCCCACACTTGCGTTCCTTTGCTGTCGCCTGCCAGCCTCGAATTAACTCACAATTACGAGATTACGTCTCTCGAACGATCCTCATGCGGCCGTCACTAATGCTGTGTACTTCACTAGCCTCTGCATTCATCGGACTTTGTTAAACTCCTCGAAATTCCAAGAAAGGTCGCCTACTGTCTTCATAAACCATACTCAATTACGTAATATTTGTTCGATGATAATAATAATTGTCAAAGTTGCTCTTTATAATTGTCGCTTGTTAGTTTATAATTACCGTTTCTTTAAGGAAAGTGTCAAAAAGGGGAAAAACTAGAGAAAAATTGTTTTGGTAATACACTGGAACCTTCGATATTGAGACACACTCGAAAAGGGTTCGTTTCTAATTCCCTTTGTTCAAGACAAGTGACAAAAAAGGGAAAAACTAGAGAAAAATTGTTTTGGTAATACACTGGAACCTTTGATATTGAGACACACTCGAAAAAGTTTCGTTTCTCTATAACCGAGGTCTCAATAGTAAAAATTAGTAAAAATAAAAATTCTTCTACCGTTTTATAATTTTAGAAAGAGAATACACTGATACCTTGCCTATTGAGACAGGAAACGGTTCTTATCTCAATAGCCAAGGTATCAGTGTATTCTCTGTCTAAGATTTTAAGAACTCTTTCTTGTTGATAAAAAATTAGAATAATTATCTAAAATTGAAAAATTGGCAAGTACAGTAGAACCTTTCTTAATGGGACACGAAGTTCATTTTTCGGATTCTTTATATCAAAGATTTGCACATATTAAAAATGGAGAAATAAGGGATGAACGAAGCGTCGTTTCATTGATAGATAACAGTGGCTTGGCTTTTAGTGATCTGAAAGCATTCTACGTCACACAGAGAGTGTAAATTTATAATTAAAACACATCCGCGCGGTAGTACCCGCAGAATGGTGCGTGGCTAAATACAATGAAATTTATGGTGACATAAGAAACCATTAACGCTTGTTGCCAACTCCTGAAACTTGGTACCGAGCCATACATTAATTGTCTGAAATTAATTTTTCCGAGATAAATCTCAAAATGAATTTTCCCGAAATAAATTCGCCAATAAAAGTCACCCACCGCCCATGTTCGCCTTTCGGCAGACGCTTCCATCTCCTCATTTTTCGAAATAAACTTTATTACGCAGAGTTTAGATGGAAATTAAAGAAAAATTATATAAATCATTCTCAATGTATATAAAAAATTTGGAAGAAAAGTCATTTTTCAGAATCTGTATTTTACTTTTAAGAAAGAAAATTCCACTTGGAACAATGTAAGATATTTGCCAGTTAAAAAAAATCTTTGCTCCATGTGAACACTCAGAGAAAAAAATTTTTGGAGGAATTATTAAATTATTAACTATGTATAACGTTATACTGAGAAATGTGTGTTGGTGCTTACTTTGATCGGCGTTTATAGGCGATCGAAATGAGAAGGGGGAAAAAAACACCAAGACGCAATTCTCGGAAAGATGCTGGGACAGTTGACTGTCAACCACCCGTGGGGGAAATCGGTTCTAAGGAAGACAAATGAGAGAGACGCGCTTCTTAAATCAACCCCACGAAGCGCTGTCAACCGCGGCACTCGCGACGCACAAATTACCGCACCGTTTAGTTACAGCCAATCCCCATTTGGGGATTAATCAATGGTTGATAAAACTTCACTCTCCGAATCGTTTTGCTTCGTATACCACAATTTCATCGACATCTGCTATTCCTGTACCCCCTCTTCCTTTTTTTTAATGAACGAGTCAATTATTTATTACACCGAAGAGAAATTAAATTTTTCACTTTTAATAAAAAAAAGGAAGAAAAATTCCATTAAAACAAATCTGAACCAAAAAAAAGAAGAAGAAAAAATCACAATCAAATTTAAAAATTACTGTCTTAACGTCGAGAAATTAATTCATTGCTTTAAATATTATTATTAAATAATATTTTATTATTAATAAATAAATGTTATTAAATAATATTTAATAATAAATTACTAATAATTGATTAATTAGTATAGGTATTATTAATAAATATAATAAATTATTGATTTGGAAATTATTGGTTTATTTAGAAAATATTTGTGATTTTAATTATTTATTGATGTTTGTATGGTATTTAATTGAATTGGGTATGGTTGTCATGTTTGTATGGTTTTTTTTTAAATGAATTTTATTATTCCCTTGGCAACAAAATGGGAGAGTGACCGTTTGTCGGGGGGTAAGGACAAGGATCGTGTGCACATGGAAGAAAGCGCGCTCTTCTTGCAGTGTTCGTGGCCATCATGGCACTTCGGTAGCCCGGCTTGTTTTTTGGTAGCGATTTGCCCGAGCACCGGCGCTTTTGCCCCGCAACTCACGGTCACTTGACTCACAAGGGAATCTACGGCAATGTGACGCTCCTAGCGGCAGTCTCGAACCACTTCTAAGTTCAAACAAATTCTCATTTTCCTCCGTTTTTCAGTTTATGGTTGTTTCGACCATTTTATAATCTCTGAAGAATACCATAACTTCAGCCAGTAGTTTAGTTTCATTTCAAGTAGTTTTGCAGTATATAATTTCAAACTGTGACAGTACTAAAGATTGTAGTTTAATGTATGGTTGATTTGGTTTAAATTTTTTCTAACTAATGTTCTTTTAGTTTATGGTGGTTTCGAACCATTCTTGTTACAATTTCAGAGTATTTCGACTATTGTAGTTTCAGTTTATGGTTGTTTCGACCTTCAGTAGTTAGTACCAATGATAGTAATTGTAAACTACAGTCGATTAAAACGATTGTAGTTCTAATCAATGGGGGTTTGGACAATTGTAGTTTTAATTTATAGTTGTTTCGACTATTGTAGTTTTAGTTTATGGTTGTTTCGATCATTAGTAGTTAGGACCAATGATAATAAATTTAAATGTCAGTCGATTTAAACGATTGTAGTTTCAATTTATGGGGATATCGACGATTGTAATTTTAATTTATGGTTGTTTCGACTATTGTAGTTTTAGTTTACGGTTGTTTCGACCATCAGTAGTTAGGACCAATGATAGTAATTGTAAACTACAGTCGATTTAAACGATTGTAGTTCCAATCAATGGGGGTTTGGACAATTGTAGTTTTAATTTATGGTTGTTTCGACTATTGTAGTTTTAGTTTATGGTTGTTTCGACCATCAGTAGTTAGGACCAATGATAGTAATTGTAAACTACAGTCGATTTAAACGATTGTAGTTCCAATCAATGGGGGTTTGGACAATTGTAGTTTTAATTTATGGTTGTCCAGACGATTGTAATTTCAATTTATGGTTGATTCGACCCGTGGTACTTGCAATGATAGCTTCAAACTACAGTAATTTTAGACAATTAATTTCACAATTTATGGTTGTATTTGTAGTTTCAGTTTATAGTTGTTCCAACTCAAGATTAACTAAGGCAATGTTTGATAAACAATTATTGGTAACAATTTTAGACTGTACTTTATAATACTTGCATGTAGTTTTACTTTATGGTTGTTTTGACTCGGTATTGAACCTGAAAATTAGTCATTTTTAGTACAAATTCGCAATTCTCGACGAAGAATTAGATAAGAATTAGCCGAAATTTACTATATTGGTATAATAATTATTCTGTTTCGAATCGATTGTTTATTGTTGTATTTTTCCTTTTTTGATTTGTAATGTAGTTTGTTTGCTCGGAGCCGTTTCGAAGCTGTCACTCGATCTCAAGATCTCACGAGAGATCGTTGTATATATGTGTGTGTGTACGGGAGAGAAAGATCAACCGCCCCACCCACGCCCATCGTGTCTCAACCTGTTCTACTCCTCCCGTCGAGCAGCGGTTACAGATTACAGGTGCCTCCCGGAGGCATTCCTCGTCCTCGCCTGTCTCCTCGCCCTCTCTCTCCTCTCCGGGAAGCAAATTCCTCTTTGGGCATCTCGGAGGCAATGCCGCGCGCTCGCAAAAGAAAAATATACTTACGATTTACGAGAAAATTGCTCAAACCCACTCCAGAAATTAATTCACCATCATTTCACTTACTCTCCTTTTGCTCATCATCTTTTTTTCCCTTTTTTTTCCCCCCTCAATGATGAATGATTCCTTAAAATTAAAAATTGTCAAATCGATTTTCACTAGATTAGAAAATTTCTTATTTGGTTTTTCATATATTTATTAGACTAGAAAATATATTTGTTTTTTAATTTCGCGAAGGAACGACAATTCTTGTTTTAATTATTAAAAAAAAAAAATCTGATGAAAAATATTTTTCTCGATACAAGATTGATTTCTATATTGTGACAATATAAATGATACTTTAACATGATGATGGATTAAGAAATTAATATTTATGGATGTGCGCTCTCGCGGAGTTAAACAAAACATATATATAAGAGAGTGAGGGGAGAAAAAAGCGCAATATACTTTCGATAATTCTGTAATTGAAACGCAAACGGCGAGGCAATAAAGTAAAGTTGAATAGTGATTGCAAACGCTTTGAGCAGGTTTCTTTTCAGAAAACGTCACTTCCCGCAAATTAAGACAGTTCTGCTTTTTCGTCGACGCTGTAGGCAAATGGCATAAATAAGTCTTTCTTGTTGAATTACGAGTTTTATTTTCAGTTCGGGATACAACTTCCGTTCAATGTCTTGAATCTTGAGACACACCGCTTTAACAAGACCTGTTTTCCGTATGAATTAACAATATAATCCCTCGCGAACTAGATTTCTGGAATAGAATATCATTCCGATTCGTTTCTTCTGAACACATTGTTGCGACTTCTTATTCGAGCGCTCCTGAAAAAAAAACTAGAGACGTGAAAAGTCAAAAGCATGAAAAAAAATTGTCCCCCTTTCTACTTTTTTCTTCTGTAAGCAGAAAATCCTTAAGAAAAAAAAATGGGGAAATTGATTCATAAATCTATCGATAACGGGACAATTTTTTTCCCGTTCATCATGATATTTGATCGAAAAAATTCCCCCTTAGTGGCGCCTTGGGAGCAATTGCACTTGTTTGGAAACCTTCTCCGTAGTTTTTTATTCATTTCGATAAAAACAATATAATAATTACTATACACGCATTGTAAATTGTAATTCCCATTGAGAGGGAAAAAAAAGTTAACAATTTTCAAACTTGTATTTTTATTGAAACTAATTTTACGAGCGCGCTTCTTTAAAAGCTTTCGCTTCGCGCACTCAAACATAAATTACCACCGAGAAATAGCTGAAGACTGATTTCCGCTCTATGTATATATATATGCGCTCTCGAAGATTTTTCCTCGAGCCAAGCCTTCTGCATGCTTAAGAATGATCATTAACTGCTCCACTGATCTCGTAATATCAGCTACCGTGCGTGGATTTGTTCTAAGGCTCTAAACTCGCGATCCAGAATATTATATTGCAAACTGGAACTTGTGGCGTTCCGTGTTTGCGAGCGAGGAAATTGCCCCGCTTTATACATGTATATTATTGACAACCACGTGCCTCCTACGCATTGATTATTAATGATTCGAGAGACCACGTGTAGCGCAACAAGATCAATAACTGAAAGTTTAACTCTCAAGATCCTAAAGTTCCTTTTTTTTTTTCTTTACACGATTTCTACGTCTTTTTCCCCTTTAATTATACCGTGTCAGAAAACGAGTTGTTTGATATTTTTTTTATTTTATGTTTTTAAACACCGGACGATACACACATATGCATATAAATATTGAGTTATTTCTCGACACGAAAACAATCATTAATCGATACACACACAAAAAGAAACGAAAACTAATTGCTTTATTATAATTAACATATATCGTGTCGTATAAAAAAATGGAAATTTCGAAAATATAAACATTGGCAAAAAAATTATTATAAAAAATTAATATAAAAAATTAATATAAAAAATTAATACTAAAATTTTAATTACTAAAATTCTAATTTGAATCTGTGACTCAATTTTTGCTTTTGAATTGGATAAAATTAACTAATAAATTAGTAGAAAATAATTTCTACTAATAATAATTAATGTATGTATTAATAAAATGTAAGAAATTCAAAAGCAAAAAGTCAGTCAATAATTTAAATTACTGAAAATTTTTTACTAATTCGGATTTAGAGAATAGTTTAACGTAACTATGAAACTTGAAAAATGTCAAAAATTCCTCCAATGAGGAAGCAATTATCACCAGAGAGAGAGAGAATAAAGCAATCAAATGTTTATTTGAGTACAAAGTCGTTCAATCGTTTTATTTCCCGCTCGTGAAAATAAACCTAGAAATTTATACCTTATTTAACCCAGAAATCTATAGTGTAATTATTTAGACCTTACCCAATATTGTAAAGTAATTTATTCACTTTACAGCGCGGAATTTAAATTCCATTAAAAAGGAGAAAAAAAGAAGAACCGAGGCGTAAGAATTTAAATCCCCTTTCGTCGGTGGATCATCACAGAAGACTGACTCATTCTTGCGAATTTCGTGAAAGCGATATTGATATGTGTAAAATAATAAACCACCCCTCCCACTTTTTTTTTTTTTTTAATGTCGAAAAAAACACGATTTCCGCCACCTGTTGTTCCTGATTAGCATAATCATTTTGTTCGACACGGCAGATCAATTTTCGTTTGCTTCCCCCCTCGACAATATCCTTATTCTAATAGAGTGAAGAGAAAAAAAAAAGAAGAAGAGAAGCCGAACGAGAAATATAAAGATAGAAAATGAAAACGATAATAATTTACATCATGAATGATAAGTCACGTGAAAAAATCTCACACGGCTATAAAAATGAGATAAAGTGGCTTTTTGATTAGTATATGATAAAACTTGATTCGAGATTCAGAATATCCCGTTTACAACTTTTTTTTTTCAGGAGAGAGAATAAAAGTCTCTTCGTGTCTTCAATTTAATGACGTTTAACGCATTTAAGAAATATGTTTATAGAAATGCTTTGATTTATTTGATCGGATATTTAAATTTCAAATATTACGTATATATATATGACACACGCACTTATTCTCTGTCTCTGTTTGATAGGCGGTGGTTCTAAAAATTTTTTCCTTGATAAATTAACGCCTCAGGCGTCGAATTACCTATATAGTGATGCGAGAAATTATAAAATTATAAATGCAAGTTTATAATTGAGGAGAAATTTTCTCAAATTGTCGCGAAATGAAAAAGTGCGTTTGAAATAAGGAATCGGTAATTGGAAAAATTATTCAGTTATGTTTAAGTAAAGGCGTTTAATTATTTATTGAGAAATTTAAATTTATTGCTATTTGTTTTTCTGAATTTGTATCACTTTTTTTTCCAAATTCGTCTCTTTACACATGAAGAAAAAAATTGATTCAAATTACCGATTACTTGTCTATTATCAGTTGATAAATATTTACTGGAACCGAATAATTTTTATTTAAATCAAATAAACTGCGAAACAATAATTTCTGTATTTGAATCAAATAAACTGTAATTGAATCAATAATTTCTGTATTTGAATTTTGAATCAAATACGATTTAACTGACTTAAATAAAATCTATTCAATATAAATGAATATTTATTTGATAATGATAATCAAGTAATCTATTATTTGAATCAAATAAATTTTTTTCACTGTATTCTCGAGAGATTGTTTTCTTTTTTTTTTTTAATTCATCACTGTCCCGCTACTGTTGCTATTCATTTAATGACAGTTCAACGTCCAGAGAACTTACTTTTTTCCCCTGATGTTCCATCATTTCTCCAGTCTGTTGTATTCCCCGATGTGTTATAAAGATTTTACGTTTAATTCCGTTAGCATTTTTTTTTCAATCCTTGGGAATTATATATCATATATATAACCTCAAACAGTGTCTCCAATAAAACCTATTCCTGATATAATCCATATGGTAAGCCAAAAGA
The DNA here is from genome assembly GCA_001855655.1 of Leptopilina clavipes. NCBI lineage: Eukaryota > Metazoa > Arthropoda > Insecta > Hymenoptera > Figitidae > Leptopilina > Leptopilina clavipes. The sequence goes on along the minus strand of JUFY01025973.1, from coordinate 10,427 downwards.
TTCTTTACATCTATTAATTTTTTTTCTTTAATTATTTTATTTTATTCCCTGATTAATTTTTATAGATTCCTTTTCAGATTTCCTTGGAAGACCTTTTTCTATCATAATCATACTCCAACTCCTGTTATTTTAATGGTTAATAAAAAGGATGATGATGATGATGCTTGAGAATTAGTGATTAAGAATTTAAAGAAATGACATAAGATTATGAAAGCACTGGCCATATTGAACGCAGTAAGTTTCTCCGAAAATTCAATTAACCTGTAGAAAAAAAGAAAGTCAAAATGTTTGTAGAGAAAATAGGGGGAAATGACGGAAACTTAAATTAGGGGAATAATTAACATTTATTGATCGTTTTTTGTTTCCCGTTATTTCGTCTGGATTTTCTCTTAAATTCAATGTTGTTCTTGTAAATTCCTCCTACATAAATTATTGAAACTGTCCCCATTTTGAAAAGAATTTTTTTTGAATGTTAGATGAAGGATTATTTTTCTAATGGGTGGAAATTTTTTGCTTACAGAACGAATTAGGCGGCAAAACGGTGGTGGACGGAGGAGTAGTAGGCGGCATCAGGGGCCCAGGCGGCGGGTGCCGCGCATCCTCGATGACGATGGCCGAGAGCGCCGTGGAGGACGCCGCCGCTGCGCCACCAGGTCCGGCGAAACCCCCACCGCCATCCTGTACAAATAATAACACACTGGCGGCGACGGCGAACCGAAATCATCAATCGAAATCGAGAAAACGAAAAGGTTTATCCCAAGTGGTTGATATTCTGCAAGCCCATCGGAATTCACCACTCGTGTCATCCAAGTGCGCCAATTACGAGGAAACGGTTCTGCCCTCCGAGGAAGAGGAAGACGTGTTCGGATCGCCAAGATCATCGACAGGTTCGGGCAATAGTTTCCTAGAAACCCTGCGGCAGAAGGAGGAATCCCTCTCCCGATCTGTTGAAGAGGAACCAGGAATTAGTCAACATCTCCTTCATTATTCGCATCATCGTCAGAAGCAACCGAATCGACAACAGTCGAATCATCTAAATCACCAGAATAACCAGAATTATCAGAATCATCAGAATCATCAGAATCATCAAAATCATCAGAGTCATCACAATAATCAAAATCTCCCGAGTCCGAATCATTTGCACGCGAGTCATCATCTGCAGAATCACAATTCGAGACCGATACCAATGTACTCTGGATGTGGCTGCGTTCATTGTGCGACTGCGCCGATGTTGCTGTCGTCACCGACGTCACCATTGGCGCCATTGACGCCACTTACGCCCTTGACTCCCTTGACGCTCACACCCCTGACGCCGGTGTCTCCCTCTTCGTGCAGTTTCGAGCACTATCTGCACACCAAGTACTTGCCGGACATTGCGAGAAGGAGGAGTCACTCCGACTCGGACGTTCCCGGCTGGGAGAAGAGGCCACGTGCCACTGATCATCAGCCGAAGAACACGAATATTGAGAATGACGCCACGCAAGACTCACCTTTGGATCTCTCCATGAAGAATCTTGTCCAGGGTCGACCCCCGGCTCTACAACTCCTGCCACCTGGTGTCGTGACCCGGGGTTCGGTCAGCGTGCCAGTTGTCCGGGGCGATGTGGCCTCACCAACGACCAAGGAGAGCGTCGCTGTGCGTTACAATCTCGAGGTGTCGCCAGTCGTTGAGGAAATGCCACCTGGAGCCGATGTCGCCTACGTGTGTCCAGTCTGCGGACAAATGTTCAGTCTGCACGACAGACTCGCGAAGCACATGGCGTCACGACATCGACGACAGGGACCGCAGGACGCGTCGGCCAAAGCCTATCTGTGCGACGTGTGCAAGCGCAGTTTCGCCCGATCGGACATGCTCACACGACACATGAGACTGCACACTGGAGTGAAGCCCTACACGTGTCGTGTGTGCGGACAAGTCTTCAGCAGATCGGACCATCTTAGCACTCATCAGCGGACACACACTGGCGAGAAGCCCTACAAGTGTCCGCAGTGTATTTACGCAGCCTGTCGAAGGGACATGATCACCAGGCACATGAGGACCCACGCGAGGTACGACGTCCAAACAACCAAGAGCGAGCCAATCACCACTGGACCCGAGAGTCCGACATTCTCGCAGGGAATGGCGTCACCATCCACTATCAAAACAGAATGACCTTTCCACTTGGATCATCATCAGCATCGATTTCCGATCAACACTTGATTCGGAACTGCCGTCTCGTCGATTTGATCCATCCTCGAGATTATTAGAAAGACTGCCGACTCGACAGGGTCGAGATTCCCTCGGGGTTCGCTAGTGAATTTTCTCGCTGTACTGAATTGTCGTTTTTCATAAAATTTGTTTTCCCAGAAAATCAAGTCCATCGGTAGGAAAAATCTCTAAATTGGGACCTGATGAGGGCGTGGTCTGAACGGCGAATAAAGGAACTAACAGTAGTTCCAAAATCGCCGCTAGAGTTCTTCTTACAACGGCGAATAAAGGAACTACTAGTAGTTCCAAAATCACCGCTAGTTCTCCTCGCGAAGAAAAACGTCTAACAAAGATTTTTCATCCAAGTAAATTGGAAATACAAATAAAGCCATTTTTTATATATATAAAAAAAATGGAATATTTTTCTAAAAAATATTTCTACAAATTTCTAAAATATATTTTCGTAATAATGTAATTTTCTAATTTATAGTTCGGCGAAAAATTTCTGTGGAGAACAAATTTTTGGACTAATTTGCGAAAATACTTTTGTAAAAAAAGTAAATCAGGAGAAAAATGAAAAACGGCTGGCAAATTAAATGAAAATTGGAAATTATTTCCAAGAAAATAAAAATGGTGACCCCGGGGAAAATTTTGTCGTGAGCGCTTGTCCTTTTGAAAGGCAGTGTCAAACAGTATTATCATATTGTATCTCTCCTCGTCTTATTTTCATTTTCAGTCTCTCTGTTATTCATTATTTTTTAATTATTATTATTATTTTTTTTGTTACTATCGATGAGGGAGAAGAGTCGTCATTTTTTTCTCGCACACACGATCGATTATTATTATTATTCTTTTCGAATGTACAGTATACGTACTTACTTAATCTTACTACTGCGTAACGTGTACTTCCATTTTATTCTGATCCTGCAGGCGATGGACTCGCTCGACAGGAAACTTGGCTGATCGTAAAAGCAAACTGAAAGTCAGAGAAGAGTGAGGCCGAAGGATGCCATTTCTTGTCTTTTATCTTTGAAGATTTCTTGTCTTTAAGATACATCTAGCCGAAGTAATGTATACCAGTTACATTGTAAACTATTACTTTTGGAATGTATATAAGCCAACTGCTGATGATGAAATGGAAAAATGATGAAAGGAAAAACAAAAAGAAAAAACTTTCACTGAATTCTTTTTTGATATTCGGTTCTTAAATTAATAATCGAAAATTATTGAATAATTTTTTCAGCGATTTTAGCTTTGTTGTAATTTTTTCGTTTCAGGGAAACTATCTTGATTGAAAAAATATTTTCTCTTTAATTAAGAAAATGGGGCTAAAAAAATAAAACTTAGAAACATTTTTTGCTTCATTTAAAAAATTATTTGCTTGAATTAAAAAGGTAACAATTTCAGAAACAATTTGCCTTAAATTAAGGTCATGTGTTCGTGATTTAAGAAAATTTTTACTTAAATTAAAAAGAAATCAAATTATAAAATAATTTGTCTTAAAGTATAAGAGTTTGTTTCGTAATTTAAGTAACTTTTTGCTTAAATTAAAAAAGTATCTTAAGGGCATGTCAAAGTCGTTCCTCTTTTTTACATTGAAGCTCCATGTAAAAATCGAAGCGACTTTGACATGCCCTTAATTTCAGGAACGTTTTCTCTTGAATTAAAAACACATGTCTTAATTTAAGAAACATTTGCACTGAAAAAAATCCAAAATTTTGTGACTTGTTTGTTTTTCCTTGATCATTGGAATTTAATTCTGAGAAAAGAAAAGAAAATTCATTCGAACAATATTGAAAATCATTTTTTGGGCAAATTTGTGATTTTACTTTTTCGGTTTGTAAACAAGAAAGTTAATTATAGAATTTTCACGAAACAAGACTGGAAGTTTGCTTTTATTGAACAAAGAAATGCTCTCTAATTGAACTAAGCTTAATATATTATATAATAATTTAAAACCAAGAAAAAAATTACTAGGCATTCCTGCT
>JUFY01025972.1:0-10482 GCA_001855655.1 Leptopilina clavipes | reverse complement strand
AAAAAATAAAATAAAGAAAAAAGAAAATAACACAAATGAAAATAAAGAAGAATTAAAATAAAGAAAACAGAAAATAACACAAATAAAAAAAATAAAATAGAAAATAAAGACAATAAAGAAGAATCAAAATAAAGAAAAAAGAAAATATAATAACAAAGAATAAGAATTAACAAACAAGAAAATAACACAAATAAAAATAAAGAAAATGGAAAATAAAGTGAATAAAGAAGAAATAAAATAAACTGAATAAAGAATTTTAAAAAATGAAAATAAATAAAAATAGATAAGTAAAAACGAAAATAAAGAAAATAAGGAGAAAAGTAAGAAAGAATATAAAGAGAATAAAGAAGAATGAGAATGTTTTTCTCTATATTATTATCGGAAGGATAAATCTAAAGTTTTAAAAGTATATCGCTTAAATAATTATTATTTTGGGGATAAAAATCCACAATTCTCTCACATACTGCCCAAATACATACTCCTACTCCAGAAACAAAAGCTAATCCGCATCAAGAGGGCATTTTTTCCACATCCTCTTTCCTGTCTATCAATCTGCAAATGTAAGTAATATGAGAAATAACGTACAGTGATTGGTTATCCCCACTTCTATCAAGCAGCCGCGCCGCATATTTAACTTAAAATAAAATAAAGAAAAATAAATAAAAAAGAAAATAAAGAAGATAAAGAAAAGAAAATGAAAAATAAATAAAATTAATTAAGAAATAAATTATTTCACAAATTTATAATAATATATATGAAAATAATTATTCTCCTACAGCCCTGAATCATCATCATCTTATGTGCCAAGCAGGAATATATATACAAACTCTCCACGGCTATATGGGATGAGAGACAAGCATATATATATATATACACCTCTCGCGCTTCGCAAAGAAGAATAAATAAAGAGTAAATAAAAGACTCGCGTGTGTGTATATAGATGGGAGGTTAAATGAGAAAAAAAGAGCAGAAAGAGAAGGAAAGTGCCCCGGAGGCAAATTCCAGATGAGCGGATCAGGAATCTTGGAAAGATTTGTGACTGCGTCGAGAGGGAGAGAGAGAAAGAGACAGTGGGGAGAAAAATAGTTTCCCCCTAATTTCCGGACGGACCTAGTCACAAAAATATTCCCCCCCCCCTGTACAAAAACGAACCAAAAAAAAATTGTTCCAAACATTTTTAAGATTATTTATCGATTCTTTTCTATAATTGAAAGAATGTCCCAAAATGTTCCTCAATTTTTCCAATTTAGTTAGAAAAAATAGGATTTTTTCATGAACCAGAAATTATATAGCCAAGGGCTGAGAATTGACAAAACTTGTCGCCAAATAATGAAGGCGATAATGATGAATGAGAGTCAGTGGAAAATTAAAATTATATAAATTGTGCAATTTTGAGAAAAATTTCAATTTTTGAAATTTCTTCGCACTCTCTCGTTAATAATGAATCAGGAAAAGACGCAAATTTGAAAATTTTCCTACTAGAGGAAGAAAATACATGCAAAAAAAAATATAATGTAACTATTTTTATTTTTCCATGTTAAAATGGAAACTAGTCTGTGCATTTCTGACAAATTTTTATATACTATTTCCAAAGTAAATTTTATTATCTCCGAAGCAGAGATAAAAATTAAATTGAATAAAATCATAGTAAACTTTACTCTGAAAATAGTAAAAATTGACAGAAATTCCAGTCAGTTTTACTATAAATATGGAAATATAGTAAAAGTTACTTTATATTTTTTTCCCTGTAGATGACAACTTGTTCTTCTGATGCACTTTTATTACATCACAGCAATAATTTACGAGACGAGAATTCTTCCATCATTGTAAAATCTTCGAAAAAATCACTATCAAGAAGAACTGAATCCCCTAAAATAAAAAAACATCAAATGAATTAGATAATAATATAAAATTCGACAAAACTTGCGGCTAAATTAATAGAATAATAATTTTAAAAAATATGAAAAATAATAAAAATACTGCGAAAAATTTTCGACTCTCAATGGAAGAATATTAATGTATAAAATAGAATTTTCGAAACATTTATGAAAATGGTGATGATGAAAAAAAGAAAAGAAAAAAGGGGATCGCGACACGTTGGCCAGGTCGCGGTGCCAGGGAGTCTACTCTCGTCTCGAAGATATGCGCAAGTATGTACCAGCTGTGTGTTTTCCATTCCGCAGACTGCTTGCCTCTCTCACGGGAATCATGCGGGGACCGGTTATACTTGACCCAGGCGGTTTTATACGCTCTCGCACTGAAGGAGAGACCGGACCAGCGCTACCGAAAGAAATATATATACTCGCCTCGCGAACGCGATTCCATGGTCCCGTCGTCGTCGTCGTCTTCGTCGTCGTCCTCATTATTCCCTCTCTACAGCTTTGGCTGTTTGCTGTTATTCTCCTGCTCCGCCATTACACACTTTGCGCTTTTATTACTTATTCTCTCATTCCACGCGTGTATATACAAAGAACTTAACGATCTCTTTGTTGTGCGGTTCCAGGGGCCCTCTCTCCTTCTCAAAAAATAAAAGAGCACGCGATCGCACGTGCTAATCCACTTCGATAGTCATTGCGCTTTTTTCACTATATATATAATAAAGTCTCTTCAATAGCACACACACGCACGTCTCTTATTATTTGACAAAAAAATTACTTTCTAAACGTCTAAAAACAGGAAAAAATTAATAAAGTAAACACAATTTTTTTTTTTTGGGAGGGTAGAATTTCTGAAAATAATTTTTGTCAACTTTTACATATTATATTACCAGAGAAAATTTTACTATCTCTGGAAGTAAATTTTCAGAAAAATAATAAAACTTTACTATTTCAGAGATAAATATTTTAGTAAAATTAGTAAAAAATTTACTGTTTTCGAAGTAAATTTTTTGAAAAATTAATCAAATGTACTATTTTTGAAGTAAATTTTAGTAAAATTAGTCAGCTTTACTATTTCCGAAGTTAACTTTACAATATCCGAAAAGTAAATGTTAGTAAAATTTAATATTTTCTAAGTTAATTTTGGTAAAATTTGTAAAATATGTAAAATTTCCGCACATTTCCGTCAATTTTTACTATTTTCCAAGTAAATTTCAGTAATATTAATTAATTAACAAATTAATAACTTAAATAATTAATTAATTAACTAATATTCGAAAATAGTAAAATTATAGTAAAATTTACTATTTTTCAGTGAGTTTTAGTAAAATTTCTGCGCTTTTAGGTCAATTTTTACTATTTCTCAAGTTACCTTACTATTTCTAAAGTTATTTTAATAAAATAAATAAAATTCACTACTATCGAATTAAATTTCAGAAAACTAAGTAAAATTGCGACAATTTTTTCTCAATTTTTACTATTTTCAAAGTAAATTTCAGTAAAATTGGTAAAATTTACTATTTCCAAAGTCAATAATAGTAAAATTTGTAAAATATGAGATATTTCTGCGCATTTCTGGCAATTTTGACTATTTTCCAAGTAAATTTCATTAATATTAATAAAATTTACTATTTTCGAAATAAATTGTAGTAAAATTAGTAAAATTTACTATTTCCGAAGTCTGTTTTTAGTAAAATTTATTATTTTCAAAGTCAATTTTAGTAAAATTAACAAACTTTCGGCGCTCTTCTGTCAATTTTTTTTACTATATTTTCAAAGTTAACATTATTATATCCGAAAGTAAGCATTAGTAAAATTAGTAAACTTTACTGTATCGGAAAGTAAATATAACTGAAATTAGTAAAATTTCTGCTCATTTTTGGTAACTTTTACTAATTCCGAACTTGTCGTTATACTATTTCTGAAGTATACTACGAATTTTTTGACAATTTTTACTAGTTTCAAAGTAAATTTCAGTAAAATTAGTAAAATTGACTATTTTCAAAATAAATTTAAGTAAAATCAGACAACTTTACTATTTCCGATGTATATTTTTGTAAAATTAATAAAAATTTAATATTTCCTAGATGAATTTCAGTAATATTGGTAAAATTTATGATACTTGGAGTAAATTTTGTTAAAATCTGTAAAACTTACTATTTTCAGTGAGTTTTAGTAAAATTTCTGCGCTTTTAGGTCACTTTTTACTATTTCCAGAATTACGTTACTATTTCTAAAGTTATTATTTTAATAAAATAAATAAAATTCACTATTTTCAAATTAAATTTCAGAAAACTAAGTAAAATTACGACGATTTTTTCTGAATTTTTACTATTTTCAAAGTAAATTTCAGTAAAATTGGTAAAATTTACTATTTCCAAAGTCAATAATACTAGTAAAATTTGTAAAATATGAAATATTTCTGCGCATTTCTGACAATTTTTACTATTTTCCTAGTAAATTTCAGTAATTTTAATAAAATTTATTATTTTCGAAGTAAATTTTAGTAAAATTAGTACAATTTAATTTTTTTTCAATCAGTTTTAGTAAAATGAGTAAAATTTTTGCGTATTTCTGAGAATTTTTGCTATTTTCAAAGGAAAGTTTAGTAAAATTAATAAAATTTAATATTTTTATTTTATACAATTTTAATTCAATATTTTATTCAAAACATTGTAAAGAATTTTCCAATTCGCAAAAATTAGCTTTTACAAAATTTTTATTATTCAACTTTCATTTTGCCGAATTTTCATTAAAAAAATTTTGAATTAAAACAATTTTCAATAATTTTCAATATTTTTTTATATCTTTTTTGAATTTATGCGAATATCTAAATATTAAAAAATTTATTTTAATGAAAATTTTTTAATTTTGTATTAATTTAATGATTATTAAATATTTGCTAATTGTGCCACTACTTTAAAATTAATACCTACAATTTTGCAATTCATTTTTATAATTAACACATGAAAATCATTAACTTGGGTAAATTTACAATTTATTCTTTTTAGCAATTCTTACAAATGTTTTTTTTATAGAAAAAAAAACTATTCACGATGCACGTAGATATATCTACGTTTTATTTCTATATTAGTTATTTATTCTATTTTAGTTTTAATTGTCTTTTACTTAATTATAATTAATCTACTTTTTTATTGTATTTTAATTACTTTAGACTTATTTCTATATTTTTATTTATATCGCTTCTTTAAATATTTTAATTTTCCCTAATATAAATCCACATTTTATACGATAAACAATTTTTAATTTTCAAAATTCACAGAAGTGAAGATTGACGACAGAAAAAAAAATTTATCAACGATTTTTAAAAAGAAAAAAATTTTTTTATGAACAAATTTACAAATTTTCGTCTGTGTTTAAAAAGATACGTGTTTGTTTATTTATTCAGTAAACATTAAAAAGGCTTAAAGAAAAAAATTTTTTGACTTCTCTTATTTAAATCGTTGATAAATAATTGATCACCAGGAAAAATCGATCATTTTTGAAAAAAAAATCGAACACTATTTCTGTTTTTAAATAATAATGAGCTAATTAATTATTTAACGTACTTGTCCATAAATTTTCGATGAAACTCACTTCGTAGGGAATCATTGATAAATACCTCGTGCTTCTTTTTTGGCTCGGATCGTGCACAATTTTTAAACACAACATCGTCATCCCATCGGCGTCTTACTTTTAAATCAGAGCGACTCGCTTGCGCTGAATAATTTAAAAGAGGATTTCCAGAAAGAATATTTTCCATTCTTATTCTTTCCTCTTCTTGTCTCTTCTCCAATTCCTGAAAATAAAAAAGTTTTTCACATTCTTTATATGTAAATTAAAAAAAAGAGTTTTCAATTTTATTTTACTTTTCTAATTTTTTTTAAATAAGTTTCAAATTTACGTCATGTGGAAAAATTTTGAGAACAAAAAATGCAATTTTAATTGCACTGAGAAATTCAAAAAATATTTATTAATAATTTAATATTTTTTTGTAGCATCTCTTCTTCTTCTTCTCCTCTCATTTCTGGAATAAAACACTTTTAAAAATTGGAATATAAATATTTTTTACAATTTATATTTTTATCGTGATTATTAATTAATTTTGTGGTTTAAATCAAACAGTGAAGTTTGATTTACTTTTACACTAGTTCAGAAAAGTAGATAAATTGAATTAAATTAAAGTAAATAATTTAATAAAAACGAAGAAAATGAATAAAATTGTAAAAAAAATGAATAAAATTGTATCGAAAAAAGAATTAAATTTTCCCCGAGGAATACCTTTTTTTCTTGATCAGCTGCACGTTCTCTCTGAATTCGTTGTAATTCTGCCATGAGAGCGGCAGTATCATCATCGTCACTATCAGAATCGGATTCATTTTCATCTAGAGGATCGTCAGCGTCAAGACTCGCTGCAGGAACTTGATCAACTTTTTGTCGTTTACTCGATGCCACTGAACCTCTATCAGGTTCAATCATACGACGATTTGACGTCTTATCCTTATCGCGTTCCTTTTCACGATCCTCCAATTCTTTCCGAAAATCTTTATTTCTAAGCTCGGAGGCCGAATTTTGTCCATGTTCTCTAAAAATAATTTTTGCAAAAATTCTCCAATATTTTAATTTTTCTATTTAAATTCAAATTCGTATCAAAAACGTCTTGAATATTAATTATTAATATATATTAATATATGAGAAAAATAATTCCGAAACCAATTTTGAGGTTATGTTTTCACAAATGTCGAATGTCGCTCAATTCGTTCTTGGAATCCTTGGAATCCAACTTTCTCCAGTGGAATGTACAATCGATAGAATTACACCGTTTTTTATTCATATTCATATGTTAAAAAAAACTTCTTACCTGTATTTTAATTTTGTATGAGAAGGAAGATCGCGAGAACTGTATTGTTTCGAGAGAGCACTCAAATCTTTTTCACCTCGACCCTGTCCACCTCGTGCTGGATCAAAAGTTGGACGAGCTGCTGTCGTCATTTTTCAAAATTCACAAATAAACTGAGCAAATTATTTGATATTTTTGCTATAAAATTCGAGTAATTTCGAGTCACAATAACAAGTTGACACACAATTTCGTTGCCTGCTTCTGATTACAATCTGAAGTTGGTTACAAAACAGTTTTTAAAATCAGAATTGCCAACAACGTATTTCGTGCAATTAATTCATTTTTATATCTTTTGTATATCTATTTTCAATATCATTAATGTAAATAAATTAACCTAATCACCAAGGTTCTTTTTTAAATCCCGCCTTTAGTTGAAATACATTTAAAATTTTTATTAATATAAAATTTTTGTACCGTATTTTAAACTACCCGCGCTAAATGTCTACTCAGAAAAGTACTAAAGTGGCATTCACACACATTCAGTTGGGACAAATGGTCAACAAATACTCTAATTTGATTGGTTTTGGGTTTTAACAAAATCTTTTTCCCTCCCTCCAAAAACCGATAATAGGTGGGGGGGTTATGAATATACCGTAAGGTGTCAGACACGTTTTGGCTGGCTGGCAGTGTTTTTTTTTATTGCCCACGGTCCTAAGTTCAGTTGACTTTTCAGTGTCAGTCTGTTTATTAATATTATACATTTTACAGTTGTTGTTTATCACATAGAAATTAAAATATTTTCCCTCCATTGTTGAAATTTGAATATTTTATTACGTTTTATATGAAAAATATAATTCTCCTATTTTGTTAATTATGGATACATATTTATATTGAATCGTATGTGAATTTTAAGAATTCGCATAAACAAATATAACATTTTTTTTAAATATAATAATCAATTTATAAGTGAAAAAAAAGGGAAATCATTTTCCTAAATACAAATAATTTTTTTTTTTTGTTAATAATCAATTGAAGTTTTTAATTAAAATTATATATAAATCTTGGTGCAATTCTATATACTGGATGGACAAAAAAATATAAATTTAAAAGATTAATATTGCAGTGACGACATTGGCACTCGCATATCTATATAAAGTCGACGAGAAAAGGAAAAAAGAAAGAAACAAAATAAAACGTCTGTGAATTCGGCACGTAAGCAACCAGTTGCCATTGACCAACAAAAACGAGGAACACATCATACCGGTGAGTTTAAAAGCAAAAAGAAAAAAAGTATTTCGATTCCAACAAGTGGTTATTTGTAGTTGCGCACAGAGTTAAAATAACTAGAATATTTTTTTCCAAAAATAACCATCTATAGTAAAAATATTTCAGTCACGTGACTTTTATCACTTTCCATTGTAATATATAAATAATACATAAATGGCATAAATGGAAAGTGTAAATATAGGCCAAAAAAGTATAAAATTCAAGATTATTAACTTTTGATATTTTTAGGTTAGAAATTTTGTAATATTTTGATTTGCGAACTATGAAAATAGAAGAATTTGAAAAAATCTTTTGGTTAGTATATAAAGTGTTTCTTTATTAATATCTATTTAAGTGTTTGTAAAGTTTACAAATTATATATAGTATAAAGTCGTTATGCTTTTACCTTGTGATTAAACATATAATTATTGTTTTATTTTCGAGGATAAGATTAATTAGCAAAACTGATTCCGTTTCTTTTTTTCTTTGTTAATTCCTGAAAGTGATTATATCATTCTGATAATTAATAATGTCGTCATTAGCCTCTAGACAAAATAACTTTTTCATTAATTTTACTGATATCGATAAATGAACCTTATATAAAGTATATATAAAATATTTAACATAACATATATTTTTATGTGTATAAAATATATTTAAAAACTGAAAGGCTTTTTTAATTAAGACTTTTTGGTTTAATCTGAAAATTATTATTGTTGCTAATTGGTAATATTTTTATCACTATTATTATTATTATTATTATCAGTATTTCTTTCTTTTCTTCTTATTAGTTATATTCGATTCCTTTTTGAAATAATTTTCTTTTTTTTTCTCTCAATAAAATATTAAATATTGCAAAATAGAAACTTTTACACATTAAACTTCGGTTATTGAATCCTGTTGAATAATTCACACAAGGTCAAAGTTCAAAATAGACCATTACTACAATTTTTAATGATATCAGCCAATTTAAAATAATTTTTATCTCCTTTTAATTTTTTTTTTCATGGGCACCAATATAAATAATATTAAGAATAATAATAATTATAATAATGATATATAATTAATATTTTTTACCTTTAGAAATTTCATAATACTTTTTCTTATATTTCAATGTTTCTTTTTTCATTTAATTTATATATGGAAAAAAATTAATTTTTTATTCTTCCGATTCTTGTGGTGGTTTGAGATAATTGTCGCGAAAACTTTTATAAATTTTCATAGCCAATGATTCTTCATCACATGGATTTTCTGAATTTAATTCTTCTGTTTCATTATTATTTTTTGAAGTTTTTGATGGAGTATTTTTGGCATTTTTATTTCCTTTAGTCGATGCAGCATTTTTATCATTGACCTTCTGTCCTATTAAATATGCAAAAATTATTAAAAAAAAAAACGTTTTTAATTATTTTAACAGTTAATTAACAATTTTTCTCTTTATTTATTTTGAAAAATTTTTTCTTTCTTTATACTAAATCATTATTTTTACCTGTTGTATTTTTTGATGTTTTATCAGACATGGTATCAATCTCTTTCGATAAATTTTCAATATTTATAATAATAAATAAATATTATTCTTGTTCTTTATGTGGGAAAGAAAAATAATTTTCGGAAAAATTTAATATTAAAATAAATAAATATTGATATAGTGACAATAATAATAATATTAATTATGATAATAATAATAATAATAATTTACACTTTGAAAATAAAATTTAATATAACATTTTCTTTTTTTTGAAAAAGTGAAATATTTGTTAAAAAAATATATCTGTGGGCGAAAAAATGGAAAGATAAGATTTTAAATTGCCCTGATATATAATATTTGAATTCGAATGAAAATTTTCTGATAAAAATTTATTTAAACGTAATGATAATGCAAGAGCAATTTTCATACCTGTGAACATTTTTTTTCTTTTTTAAAAAATTATTATAAGAATAAACCACCAAAGTGACATTCACTGAAATTAGCCAATAAATAAAATATTTAAAAAGTTTCGAGAAATTTTTTACAAATGAAAAAAAAAATTGAATGTAGATATTTTTTTCAAATATCTTTAAAAAAATTAAAAAAAGGAAAATAATAATTTTTCTTTATTAGGCGAAAAATAATAATTATAAAAATAATATTATTAATAATAATAATAATAATAATAATAATAATAATAATATTAATAATAATAACCAATAGAAATTATTAATATTAATAATTAATTTTTGGAAGTATTTATTTACATATTTAATAATACTAACAATTTAAAATTTTTAATAATTTAGTAATAAAAATTATCGCATCGATTTTCTTTCTTTCGATATGTAGGCGTGTGACGTAATTATAACTGCCGGTTTATTCAAAATAATTGAGATCACAGATTGTGACGTAGTTTTTTAAACGTCACGAACATAAAATAATTTTTTTTTCTCCCAAAAAGTCAAAATGAACTTTAATTCAATTCAAGACAATTTATATTGTAATAATAATAATTGTTTAATTAAATA
>JUFY01025971.1:199499-274373 GCA_001855655.1 Leptopilina clavipes | reverse complement strand
TTAAATAATGTATATTATTTTATTGTATATATATATATATATATATATATATATATTAAAAATAATTTATATTAAAAAGTGTTTGCATTTTTTAATATTTCGACTGTATTTTTTTATATTTATTTCCATTATTTTTACTTACCGTTTGGAGTGCTGGATGCTGATTCTATGGATGGCGGGGCAATAAGTCTTTCTCTGACAGTTTCGGTCGAAGCAATTAAAGGAGGTGAATCTGGAGGTTTTGCATTATTTGCATGAGAATACAAATCGAGAACCTGATGACAAATGTCTAAAAAAACAGAAAAAAGAAAGTTTTACATAGAGATTTTTTCTTTTTGAAATAAATACATTTTTATACAAAACAAAAATCTCACCTTCCAAAAGATCCATTGTGACATCCTCGACAAACATATCCCACCATCGTAAGTGTTTCGGTTGTCTGCCATTCCAATCGACTACTTCGAATTTACTCAATTTCCCTGCTAAATACATTAAAGCGACTGCTATAATTTCTGGTTCCCACTGAAGACACAACGTCGTACACAGGCTGAAATAAAAGGACAGATTTAAATCATTTATTGGGTAAAAATAATTATTTCCTAAAAAAATTTTTGTAATTAGTTCAAAATCGGATAGAATTTCTATTTAGCTGAACTTTACCTATTTCAAATATTTAAATATTTACAAAATGTATTTTATTCCTACATTTGAAAGAACTTACCTATCATTTACAAAAGTCCACGCCATTTGCACCATTTTTTGTAATTTATTTTTATCACCTAAAACAAGAAGATTGTTAACTCCTCAAGTAATTTAAAATTGATAAAATTTAATCATTTACCTTTTAAAGATTTCGCGTATTTTAAAAGGTAGCTATATGGATGTTCAACTTGTAAATCAAATTTAATTGTTTGCAGAAGAATTCTTTCCAATGTCATTACTTCTTCCTGTAAATAATCATCTCATTTAGTTGTCAATTTAAATTCAAACTAAAACAGAAAAAAAGATTGAAAAACAAATCTTACTTTTGGATCTTCTCCGAAGGTTAAAAATTTTTGATCAGACAATATGCCTTTTGCAGTTTTTATAATATCTTTACATTTTTTTGGTGTCTCCTCCACTTTTCCAGCTAGGAATAAACAACTGCACGCTGTGACCTAAAATAAATTAGATAAGTAATAATTAATAATCAAAATTAAATTAAGACACATGAAAAATAAAATATTTTTTAATTAAAAATAAATAGTTTCCTTAAAATTGAATTTCAATATTACTTACAAAACGTGGGAAAGTCTTGAATGAATGAAACATGTAAAAACGATGAAAATAAACAACACCAGTGGCCATTGTATTATAACCAAGATCCATTTTCGTGCCAGTATCAATAATAAATCGTGCACCTTCTTTTCGATAACGAGATTCTGTCTCATAGTCAATACCATCTTGAACTGAAGGTGTATTTTTTAAATTCTTCTTCTCATAGTACCAGCATGGCATTTTTCTCAATTTCTAGAAATTTAATACAAACATTTTGTTTAATCAAATTTTTCCATTTATTTTAAAGAATAAAATTATTATTAGTAAATTTGTCAAAAGCCAGATTATCTAAACTAAAAATATACAACACTAATTTTTACAAAATTGCAAATATTTTTCTATTTTACTTGAAATTATCATTCATTAAATATTTCATTACAGTGGAGGATCATTTTCCATCCAATATTTAATGTAAAATTACGAGGGAAATGAAAATAAAGCCGTAAATTCTAACCTCAAAATGTAGAAAATTCTGGACACTATTAGGCTATCGATTGAAATTTTCCTATTTTTTGTGATAGTTAATAACGATAATTGAACACACACCTTTTTATTATTGTTTACTATTGAAATATTGACTAATTTTTAAATCACAGCTAGTAAATTCACTATATTTTACCACTCAATTGTCCTTTGTTGATATTCAAGAATTAGATTACCTACAACTGACATATACAGGTAATGATCATTTTCTTGATAGTCACTCAATCGTGTCGTTTAGAAATAAACCAATGAACAAAATTACATGTATATTAATAAATATGGAAAAAGATTGAAAGTAAACAATCTTTTTAGATTGTTTCTTCTTGATAAATAAACGTACACTTTTTTATTAGTCCGAATTTTTAAAAAATGACACAAACGATTCTGATGACTGGGATAGAATCGACCATTTTGTACACATAAAGTTGACAACTTCAGTAATAAGAGTGTCACTATTTGTGAGAATCGAAAGTTTCTCAAATTAGCCGTAGCGCTGCAATCGAAAATGTTATTTTCCCCCAACCTTTTAGATTTTTAGAACGTTTTCATTATTTATTTGAATTTTAAAAAGATTGAATGAAAATTAAATCAAAAGAATTTCAAAAATAAAACAACTATAATAAAGAGCAATTATTTTTTCGAAATTAACCCCGAGACTTTTGTTTTTTTAAACTTACAATAAAACGAATATCATAAGATATACTTTTTTTCTATTTACAATTAAACTTTTTACCAAAAATACATACACCAATTATATATGTATATTAATAAACATCTTGAGTAAATTATAAATATAGACAACAATATATATTATGAATCATTTATCACAGTTCATAATTTTGGTGGATAATAGGTTTGATTATTAAATGGGGGTGGTGGTCCAGGTAATCGAGGAATGTATGAAAGATTTGGAGAATAATTGAAGTGAGATTGAAATTGATGTGGTGGTGGTGGTCTCAAGTTTGTGGGAGGTGGAAGAATTCTTATTGAATTAGGAGGTGGAACAATGGATTTCATTGCAACCACATTTGGCGGCGGTACTGATAAATCTAATGGAGGATAAACCGGTGGATAAATAAGATTATTTGAAAAATTCATAGTGTATGGTTGAAATTGCACCGAAGACTCAATCAGTCTTGCATTCTCGATAACGTCACCCAGTGGACGTTCATTAACAGGCACTGAATTAGTTTCTGTGGCTGAAACCCTTGTAAGTGTCTCAGGAACTAAAATTTTACAAAATTTATTCTTCCCATTCTTCACTTTTTTTTCATTAACCTAAAACTATTTCCCTGACCATTTTTAAGTAATTAGTCTATGTTTTTATTATTCATATTATTAAAATTATATCTTACCAGTTGGAGTGTTTACGCTTGAAACAATTGGTGGTGTTGCAGTTTTCTCCCTTGTCGTTCCATTAGTAGAATCCGAAGAACTGGATTCAAGAAATTTGAAAGTATTTGTCTGGGGATATAAATCTAACGCTTGTAAACAAATATCTGAAAAATGAATATCATTTCGTTTTAAATATATTGTGAAAATTGTTTCTTTGTTTTTAGGAAACAAAAAGAAAAAAAATTCACCTTCTAAAATTTCCATTGTAATGTCTTCTATAAACATGTTCCACCATTTTAAATGCTTTGGTTGTCTGCCATTCCAGTCGACGACTTCGAATCTACTTAATCGTCCAGCTAAATAAATTAAAGCGACTGCAATTATTTCAGGTTCCCATTGAAGGCACAGGGTTGTACATAAACTGTAATAAAATCAAATAATCATATCAAATTACATAAATATTTAATGAATTAATAATTCAAAATTCTCATAATTTATTTACCTATCATTAACAAAGGTCCAAGCCATTTGAATCATATTTTGTAATTTGGCTTTGTCTCCTTTCAAACACTTTGCATATCTCAACAGATATTTGTATGGATGATCCACTTGTAAATCGAATTTGATTGTCTGCAGTAACACTCTTTCTAACGTCATTACTTCCTCCTGAAATATTATTATTATTATAAATTTTTAAAATTGCAAAAATTAAAGTAACGTAAAATTGTAATTTTTAATTATTCTAGATTTATGAAATAAAGGAAATTTAATTTTATTAATATTAATAAATAAAATAATAAAATCACTTACTTTAGGATCTTCGCCGAAAGTTAAAAACTTTTGATCAGTCAACAAGCCTTTGGCAGTTTTGATAATATCTTTACATTTTTTTGGTGTCTCCTCCACTTTGCCAGCTAGAAATAAACAACTGCACGCTGTGACCTGTAAATAAAATTGAAAATTTTATTTTTACTGTATATAGTGATAGTTACACGAAAGGAATGAAGGCTATCAACTTACATAACGTGGATATGTTTTGAAGGAATGAAACATATAAAAACGATGAAAATAAACAACACCCGTTGCTATAGTATTGTAACCCAAATCCATTTTTGCTCCCGTATCAATAATAAATCTTGCACCTTCAGTTCTATAACGACTCTCTGTCTCAAAATTGATTCCATCTCGAATCGATGGTGTGTCTTTCAATTCATCCTTGTCATAATACCAAAAGGGCATTTTCACAACAATCTGAAAGAATACAAATTTTATTTAATACCTAATTAAACATTAAATGTGGATTAGTTTTAAATTAAAATATAAATTAAAATTTAATTCACTTGAATCAATTTTAATTAAAATACAATTTCGGTGAATAGAAGATATAAAAAATAAATAGACGCGAAAGAAATGAATTTTTGTTGAATATTTTTCAGAGACAGATGGAAATAGAGGTAAATTATCTACAAATTCGTCTTTAATTTAACTTTTCCATTTAGGAATATAATGACTTGCGTACGTCACATCCTAAAGAAAAGCCCCCATAACATTGCTGACGTAATTCATCTAGCTTACTTTAAAAAATATGGAGTTGAAAATATCAATAAAATTATGTGAAAACAATAAAAGTTTGTCCATGAATTTGAGGAAAAATCCCCTAAATAGTGACTAAACATATGTTACGAAACGAAGGCAAACGTAGAAATCTAATTTTTAATTTTATAAATAAGAAAAACCTTCCCAAATGTTTAATTTACTTTCATTGTCTCATTAATATAATTACGCTTTCTTTCTAATAAATAATTTAAGAATAAATAAATTTTACTGGATAGAATAATAAATAACTGAAAGGAAAAGTAAAAAAAAAAAGTTGAATCATATTTAACAAAAGAAAAAAAATAATAAATTGCAATATTACTTTTTAATCCTAATAATTAAAGTTGAAAACAAATCACCTTTGTATTAGAACATGTTTATAATAATTAAATTTGTACTTGATAATTTAATTATTATTTCTATAGTTAGTTATTGGGGAATATATACTTTTTTATATAATACTCACTTGTTTACGTTGTTTTGAATTTTAAGTTTCCGAGTAAATTAACCTGCTTGTCGATAAAACAAACTTTCCTGTATTATTATTACTATTTATAATTTTCTACGGCACTTTTGGAATTTTTCACGACATATACATTTTTAATCATGGCTCTCTGATGATTGAAGAGAACACAACTGAACACAACTAAACAGCTGGGTAAGGAAGAGGCGAACTGAATTCACAAAGTCCCTCAAAGATGTCACTATAATGTAGTAAATCCTGTTAAACAAAAAGATATTCAAAAATTAAGAACAAATTAAAAATTATTAAATTTTAAAACTAAAAATGATTTTACAAAGATTTAAAATTAAAAAATTTTTCATATTTAAAAGAAACAAAAAATGATCTGTAAAAATAATTAATTGTAGTTTACATGAACAATTCGATTTGAGAAATATTCTATAATGAATGATAATTTAGAAAAAAAATTTAAACAAATTATTCGGGAATTTAAAAAGTAATTTTTGTTTCTAAATTATCGTGTGAGAAATATAAAGGTTAATGTGAGTACAAAGGTAGTAAAAGGTGGTATGAGGATGGTGGAACCGTTCCTTATCTTTCGATAGCAGGCGAGGAATACCCTTCTCGTCCTGCGTCCTGCTTCTAGGAGTTGCAGAAAGTGCTATGATGAATCTGCCATATTGCCTTACTCTCCTCAAAATGGTCTGAAATCTCAAATCCTTTTTTTTCCTTCTTTTCTTCACATAGTAACAAATGATTTATTCTTTTCAAAAAAATTACAAAAAATCCATTATACTTTCCACAAAGTCGTTTATCTAAATTTTAACTTATCCGGAATTTTCATTTCAAATTAAAATATAAATTTAAATTTAATTCACTTGAATCAATTTTAATTAAAATACAATTTTTCATTTTCTCGAAATTATTTTATTTAAATAAAATCTCATTTTCCAAAGTTTTCGCATTTCTTCAAATATTAATTTCTCCGAATTTTATATTTTCTATTAAAAAGAAGAAAAGAATAATTAATTAATATGTGTAAATACATGAAGAAAAGAAATCTAGACAAAAAATTGAAAGTCATCATTAGAAACGCGTGAATCATAATGAAATGAATTTCAAGAGCAAAGTGACCCAATATATAAATTGAGAAAGAGTGAAATTCAAGTAAATTCTTTACCGAGATCAGAGGTCAAGGAATATATGTTGATATGTCTCGCCTTGATGTTCTCAGTTTGAACTTTGCTGAACTTATATAATATGCATGCATAAGGAATGGACCACCCATGTAGAGAAGGGGGATCTTTCTCGAGTCGCTCATAAGTGTCCTCAAGGGTTGTGCGCGCGAACCAAGTACCTACATCATCAGTTGGATGATAGTCAGTCCAGACAACATATAGAATAAGGACGGTTCTTGTATGCATGTATATATATGTAAAGGTACACATAGATATAGACCGTGTTACGCAAAATCAACGAGTCACTTTGCCACCCCAAAACCTTTATACTTCTCTCACAATCTTTTCAGATGACCTCCTTAACTCCTTAACTTATTCGCAATGCCAAAACCCCAATACTCCACACACAACACAAGTATTTGAATTCAACATATTTTACCATTTGAATTTATCAAAAGCAAAACATCAAAATGGGACTAAAATTTTAATTTCGATTGTATTTTTTAAGCCATTGACTCCGTGCTGTCCATTGAACAAAAAAATTTGCTCAAATAAAAATTTGGTTCAATATTAATTCTACTTTTAAAAATTCCATTAAAAAAGTGATTAGAAAAAACGAATTTTTGAAGAGTCATATGCGTTCCAAAAATCGAATTAATGAATTTCAGGGAATACTCTTCGCTAATTGGGGTTTTGTTCTATATGTAGAATAAGAAGATTCTAAAGTGTCAATGAATTAGATTTCAAGTGCAAATTGATGCTACTCAGAAAAGAACGTATTTGATTCCACGGACTAGAGTCAATGTCAAGTTAGAGAAGTTTTTTGAATACTCGGAAGAAGGAAACCGACGTGTGTGGTCCATGTGTTAATCAGGATAACTGGCTACCGAACGGCCCTTCAATTATATATACCCACATCTCACCTTTTGACGAACACCGTTGTATATTCCACTCGCACCATAAGTTGCATATACATATACAACGTTTCTATCGTGGAACTCGTGTTTAAAAATTCTCTTTCACTTTTTCTCTCAACTTCTTCTACTTCTTCTTCCTTTTCTCTTTTTTTTCTTGCGTCCTATTCTTAAAACAACAGTGCTTCATTGTTTTCTTCAAATTGACGAAATGAATGGATATAAATTCTTTCACCACAGAATCCTTTATTTATTCAGAAAAGTAACCTGAAATAATCACAGAATATATTATAATAGATTATAATAGAAATTATAATAGAAATATTAACAGAATTATCAACGATTTATTAAATATATTTATATATAAATGTTACAAAATTTATATATAAAATTATATTTGAGAAAAATATGGACAATAATAAGAAAAATATAGATTCGACAGTAATTAGTAAAATGAATATAAAATACGTTAGAGAAATGATTAAAAAAAAGTAAATTTAGTCGAAAAAAAGTGAAAAGTGCATTTTCGGGTTAAAGTACGAGGAGAGAATTTTTGCGTGGGTGTCGAACGCAGATTTTACTTTCGTAAGACCGGTTGTCGGAATTTGATTGTATGATAATTAATTCGAAGGCTACCTGTCTTCATTCACAATATTCCTGCATCTTTATAATATCTCGTAAACATTTTAACACTTTCACTTTTTTTTGCAGCATAAAGCCGGTTTTATCAATTACATTGATTAATTTTTTTTTTTTTGAAAACAGAATAATGTAAAAAAAATCTCGATAATAATCTCCGTTGACTCTTAAAATTTTTGATAATTTCATACTTTATTTTTTTCTTTTCTAAAATCTAATAATGTATTATTATTATTATTATTATTATTATTATTATTATTATTATTATTATTATTATTATTATTATTATTATTATTATTATTAATTACTAAAACTAAAATGAATGAAAATAATTCTTCCAATTCGATTGTAGGGAAAATATTATTTTTAGAAAATACCTTTAGCGAAAGGGTTGGTTGCACCAAAATGAAGAAATATTTGCCACAGAGACCATCAAAGTATGTTTTGTTTAGTCAAGTATATGGAAGTGCTTCAGTTAATCCTGATATGTTTCAGTATTTTTTTTCTCAATTCAACTGACGATATAATCTCGGAAAGTCCAAATCTTTGTTAGACAGAAAATTTTTAAACAAATTCTGAAACAAATATTTCAAATATAATGAATTGAATCAAAGAAATAAGATGATATTATAATAAATATGTTAAAGATTAAATAACTAAAGAAATTTAGAAGTAAAAATATCAAATTTTGAAATTGCGGATGACGGCGAAATTTGGAAGAACGTATATAACAAAGGTTGATTTTAATTCGGTCAAATAATTTTTTAATGAAGCTTATGTACTTGTATGTATATTGTGAAGAGTGTAAAATGTTCGGGGTGTAAAGTCAAAAAAAGAGTGCTTTGATAAGAAGAGATGAGGGGGCAGAAGCTTGATGTGTATACACTGCGGTAAATATTTGCGTGTCAACATATACAGACTTATGCACTACTATCCCTTCTAGGTTTCAACTAGAGGTATATAGTATATATGTGAACTCATTCAGACACGGTGTCAAACGAACGAGACACAGAGTCCATCTTATTAAAAGGATAGAAAGTATATCACTTCAAACGAGAAAATTAATTAGCAAATGAAAATTGTTATCAATAGTCGAGATTTATTTCCGATTTACTTTGTCAATATCTTCCATTATTTCTATATAATCAACAGAATAATCAACATTCTATATAAACAAATAAAAATAAATACATAACAATATGTACAAAGTAAATAAAAAAAATATCGTTAATTCAAAATTTAGATATTATAAAAATTCTGTTCAGTAAATTCTCAGATAATTATTAATTCGATTGAACAAGTGGACAGTTTTTTACATTAGAGGAAAGCATAAATTTCGCACACTTGTCCCTTTTTCTGTGTTAAGTTAACACTGAAAATTGATTATTAAGCTTTTATAAAAGTTTATCGACTCGAATTTTTGCGGAATAACTTTTAAAGAAACGAGAGGACATACATGTTTGATTAGAGGGAAGTCAATGAAACTGCGGTCATCAGATATATAGAGTTAAAGTGGTTCTCCGAAAGATATACACGTATATATAAGTCTCCAAGGAGATTCAGTGAAGGGTGTATCGCTTTGGAAGTAAATGAAAGGAGTGGATTTTTTTTTTTTTTTTTTTTTGCTGGATTTAAGAGAACCTTTTTGGAGTTAGATAGTATAGGAAAGAAAAGGAAGAGGAAGCGTATACTTTCGTCTCACTTCACTCCTCTCTCTGTGTGCTTTTAATTTACCGGGCGGCAGGCAAATGTTTGCGCCACTCCCCCTTGATCGTACAACCCATTTCTGCCCTCTCGTTCCTCTTCACCATCCCTTGTCCTGGCCATTTTCGAATCCCCCTTTGGAATCACCTTCTCAACCAGCCTCCCCCTTTTATTCCCATCAGGAACGAACGGATGAACACATATATGTACACCTATTGACTGACTCTGACCATCGGTTTGGATCATAACCAGCACACAACTGACGATAATCTACCTATCTAGTTCATATACATATATATATCGCATGATAGTCAAAGTCCCTTGTTCATTAAATGAAGAGAGAGAAAAAAATTATCACAAGCGGAAAAAAGTAAAGCCATAGCTAATTAACTTTGACAAAGTGAACTCTTTTTTTTCACCAAATTGCCTTCATTTTATTATATCGATAAAGAGTGTATATATATTTGATCATGAATCCGATATATTTGTGCTTTTATTCTAGCATTGCATTTTAATTCAAATGTATAGACAATTTTTGAATGGTGGAAAAAAGCCTAACGTGGGAATTTTCGAAATTCAGTCAAATTTTTATAGCGAATTTTATAATAGAATTTATATTTAATTAAATTTTACCAAACAGAATAATTTAAATTTAATGGAAATTTCATTTCATAATTTTCCTTTTGACGGAATTTGTATTCATCAGAATTTTTATAAAACTATAAATAAAATAATTCTTTAATCAAATTTTCCCTTACTTGAATATTTATTTGTCAGAATTTTTATTTAAGTGTTTAAGAATTTAATAATTTTCTATTCATTAAAACTTTCACTTAACCAAAAAATATAGAATTAAATAATAAAATATTTTTGTAAACTTACGAATTATTCTATTGAAACAATTTTCAACTTCTTCTTTTTCGCATCAGTTTTGACGAAACAGCAGTCCAGGATCGTCAGTAACTGGAAGTAGTTGTCTCTTTCAATAAATTTTCCATTATAATGAACTTCAATGGCACAATCACCAACCGATAAAGCAACTGAAAATAATATAGAAAAAATTTAGTTAATTAATATTTTTAAATATTTTACAAATAGTATTTTATTTCTGTACTTTAATATATATATAATTGGATCAGGTGAATTCCAGCAAGAGCATATCCTTTAAAAATCTCGTTTAAAGCTATAAATTTTATTTACAGACTGGAAAAAAATGTATTTGATTGAAATAATCTGTTATAATTTTATAAATATAAATATTTATCAGTATCAAATAATTATTATTTGAGTCAACAAAATAAAAAAAATTATTACTTCGAATGCAGTTAATATTTGACTCAAATAAAAATTATTTGATTCAAATAAATATTTATTTTGACGATAGTCAAGTAATCGATTATTTGAACCAAATAAAAATTTTTTTTCAGTGCAGGTATTTTCCGATTTAAGATGAAAGTTCAATAATTTATCCGGTTCGGTTGTTATTAAACAATTTCCTCTTTTTTAATATGGGATTGTCATTCATTTCAAGACTATTTATAATATATTATAATTAACTAATTACATTAATAATAAAAATTAATTTAAAAACTTAATAAAAAAGTTTTTAATTAAATTAAATTAAATTCATAGATATTAAACTTATCAAAATGACGTACTTTTTTTCGAATTTATATATGTATATAATAATTGTAACTCTTGTCGAAGATTGTCTCTGAATTAAAAAAAGGAGATCATTCACGATTAGTTGCTTTCATAATTTGTGCACATAACATATACCTTATGAGTTATGAAATTAACAACCGGTGTAAATCACATCCGAACATGGTTTATCGGTTGGCAACATGTTTGTTTGGCGTATATGAGAGAATTTGCCGACCGTCTATAAAGATCTCATTTAAACTGTTGACTTATTACACATTTACGTTTCGTGGTTGAATATTCTTTGAAAATTAAACTCCAGTCCCGTGATAATTCACTGACCTAAAATATAATAAAAAGTTTTTAATAAACATGTTTGTTATTGAATTAATTAAAAATAAAAATATTTCCTTATACTTCTGAATAAGTAAACAAAATTATTAACCCCCTTTTTTGTGTATAAAATATTTAGATTCAAGAATGACAATCGAATCCATCATGTATTTACAGTATGAATACTTTTTTGGAATTGAACATCGTTCTCACGATAAATAATAAATGAAGAATAAACATTGACGAAATCGTTGTAATTTAAATGTAATTATTGCGCACACTCATTACACAAACTTTCCTTTTTTCTCAAGCACGATGAGCTTTCAATGTCCGGTCTCTTTAGTTTCCGGTCACGTGGATGAACGAAAGTAAAAAAAAAGAGGGTCAAACGCCCCTAAACGTCTATTATGTGTCGTATATATCAAGACAGAAGCGCGTGGCTTTTATTCATAATTATATATGTCGCATAACCCTTATATAATTTTTATCGATGATCCTGGCATTTTTATGTCTCTAATTCTTTCACAGAAAATATTCCTCTATATACATTTATAATATAAATTCCCACCGAAACCTCATATCGCTATATCTTTACCGAGATAAATATTTACATTAATATATTTTTTAATTCAAATTAATTAATTATAAATTAACATAGATACATTAAACTAAATAAAGAAATTTAAAATTTGAAAAGTAATTAAATTTTTTAATTCAATAAGCAATATATTTTACCCATGAAAAATATTTTGCATCAATAAAAATAAAATTTTTGCACAAATATTGATGAAAAAATTTTTTTTCAAAATCAAATATTTGTTTAATTTTTAATTCCTTCATTTTAATTAACAAATACTAAAAAAATGTCATTTTTCTTGTTCGATTTTGAAATTTAAATAAAAAATTTTGTAATTAATAAATGAATAATAAATTTTTTTTTCTGTTACATATTTTTGCATATCAAATTGAAATTGCATCAAGAATAAAAGATTTAATTAAAAAAATTTTTGTACAATAATCATATTATATTGACAATAAACTATATCCAATGGTAATGAAAATGAGAATTTTCTCCAAATATTTGCATTAAGAAGAAGCTTTAATTTATTAATATATAAATATACGAAAATTAGGGAAAGAATAACTTTCAAGCTCGCTATCAAGTAAACAAAATTAAAACAAATTAATTCGACCTATTTATATGAAAATGACTATTTAATCACTCTCTAATAAATATAATTTTATAAATAAACAATTTTATACAAATATTTTCTTTGTTTTTTCCAAATAAATAAAAATTTACCATTCTTTATCTAAATTTAAAAATTTACAACATCGAACAAAAAAAAAATTCTACACAGCAAACAGTAGTAATTTTATACAAAAACAAATAAATTAATTAATATTTGGTAAATAAATTAAAGTGATTACTTTGGTAAATACAAAAATTCACGCTTCTCTAATTTACAGAATCTGTAAATTATTATAGTGAATAATTGATAATAATTTCTCCATCTACATTATATTAATAATAGCGAATTTTCATGAAGAAAAAAATAGAATAAAAAATTCACCTCGATGCTCGCGTAAATCTTAAACATTTTGTAACATCAGAAAAAGACAGAGAGGATAACTATAATATTGAGACTCCGTAAGAAAGGCTGTCTTTGAAGCATCATAGAGTAAAGGATTTTGAGAAGTTGGAATGGGAATATAAGGGATGGTTGAAGGTGGTTTTTCACTGAAAGGGGTAGACAGCAGAATTCCTTTGAAGTGAAACTGGTTAGAAGAGAAGATGAATTCGGGCGTTCTCTGAGAGAACAAGGCTTGTGTCAGTCGTTTCCAAGTAGAAGCAGAGAGGAGAGAGACTAAAAGCAGCACAAGAGCCGCCATGGAGAGACGGTAAAAGTTTATTAATTACGTGGAATTAAATGAGGGAAAACTTGGAAAGACGATAATAAATAGAGGCCACTTAAAGACATATTCAATTGCCAACCAATTTAATTTTTTGGGAAGAAATTGTCACAGCGAATTTTAAAATCAACTAAATAAATAAAAAATTACGAAGAACAAATTGAGTTTCAAGCGATTAAAATTTTGGACAGAAATGCGAACTTATGCGAACGAATTTCGGATAAGTGAAAAATTCGAAATGCTCCACAAAAATAGGAAAAAAACTTTGAAGTGAAAAATATGAATTTTTCAGAAAATTTGTAAGAATAAAATAAAATTGCATCATTAAAAGACAATCATGTCATATAAATGCCACCAGCTACGTTGGGAATCACATTATACAGTCGACTCGTTTTGCGTATTCATATTTAATTAATTCTGCACGTCATAGTGGTATGTCAAGGGGTAGTTTAGTTTGTACGGTTGTCCTGTCGATCGTTGGATTCAACCTTGGGCAACGTAAGTTATTATACTGCAATTTCATGGAACGGGGGTGGTTAATGCTTGCCTCATTGTCGACGCATCATCGTCTATAATACGCTTAAAACGGACCAAACGAAACTCCCTTTACTTTCGTTATGCTCACTTAGCGCATCAATGTTTTAATTATGTATATATGTCGGATGCCATTAAATGCATCATGTGTCAATCAACACACATAATTTTATTTTATTTTTTAAAAAGTCATACTTTTCAAACCGAACCCATTTTTGAATACGATTATACAGCATTAATTTTTAACCGATCAGAGTCGAAAAAGCAATCAACTCATGCAACTAAACCAAAATATTATTTAAGCCAACCTTCAATTAAAATTGAAAAATTTTCATTTAGCCGAATTATTTAAAATGCCATTATCCTTACAGCCTTATTTATTGAAAATATATTCATTTCAAGTAGAGGAAAATATATTGCATTGCGAGTCTGCAATTTGGAGGACTCGATTAAACGGGAAAGTTCACCATGAAAACGGTCCTCCTCCCTTTTCCATTTCATCTCGTTAATGATTGGCTGCAATTTGGCAGTTAAAAATACAATCAGCTCTCGTGAAAAACACGTTAAAAAACAAAGCAGTCGTTGTTGACGGTTCTATGCACTGCATGTTGGAATTGAAACCTCGAAACATGTATACAACATCAAAAGAGGGATGGAGGAGAGTTTGAAACAAAAGTGTTTGAAAAGTCTCGCATATGTGAGTGATTTTCGAAATTGTTTGTCATTTCTGTGGCAAATTTAGAATGGCCACATTTTTTTTTTCTTTTTGATAAAAAATGTTAATGTATATTTTTAAACCAAAGACACCAGCAAGAGGAATGTATAGAGAAAGAGAAGCGCTGAACTGGAGGGATGAAAGATGAACGAATTCGTGAGCATTAAACATGGTGGCTCGTGCACTGGTTGCGCAGTAGCTGGGCGTTACGCGGGCCGCACCATCGACCAGCCAAACTAACTATAACTATATACTCGCGAAGAGACCTCAGCCACCCCTCGTCATATTCAGTTTCATCTCCCCTTGCTTCTATTTATCTGCGCTCATAAGCTGTCGAAATTCTAAAATTTTAGTCTATTATACCAAAAAATTCGTATTCTGAATTCGTAATCTGAATTTCCAATCATAAAAAGTTTCCATCGGTAGAATTTTCATTAAATTCAATTTTATTTCAATTTTACAAATGCAGAATTATTCTAATTCTATCGAATCTGTTTTGAATGAAAATTCTACCAAATCGAATTCCTCATTTTTTACCAAATCTCATGCGACTCAAAATCACGATTTTCCTACATTTTCTTATACTTTCGTACAAATAATATTCACAATGTTAAATCACCTGCTTATAAATTCCATAATTCCAAAGTTTTATTGGGGTTTTCATGTCTGGAAAAATATTCTATGCAGATTTCTGATCCTCTCTTCCTTCATTACTCATCAGTTCGTTTGTTACCTCGAATCACAGCCTCAATGACACCTGAAAAAAGAAAATAAGATTAATAATAAAATAATTAATAAGATTTTGATAGAGATTACAGAGAAGAATTATAAAGAACTCGAAGAAAGGAACAAAGGAGGTAAAAGCCGATGGACAGGTGGAAACGGGGGGATGTGGGTGGACCACCACAACGGGCGAGGCACTAGTAACGAGTATTTGCTGGCCGGCTCGATGCATAGTTAATGATTTGTCAACTGAACCCCGCTATGGCGCATAGAGAGAGAGAGAGAGAGAGAGAGAGAGAGAGATAGGGAGAGCATATCCTAGTTGACTAGGCCAATACATCGGGTGACCAGAAACACCCGTCACGTCGTGTAGGCATAGATAACGCATAATTGTACAAGTATACGTGCATTCACTCTCAAATAGTGATCGGTACACATAAATATACACGTGCACATCATGTTTGGCCAAAATACCTACATAGAGAACCGCGGCGGCGGCCGCGCGGCACATACGATCAAAGTGTTATACGTTTACTTTCGTCCTCGTATGAATTATTTGCCCTCGTTGCTGCGGATCCAACAGATCTGTGCGGAAATGACGAATTCGATACATGTGGATTGGAAAAAAGGGCTATCTAGTGGAGCGAGAGAGAGAGAGGCATCACTGACGGAATGAAAAACGATATTTCGATTTACACTTCGCGCCTCCAAAGCGCGCGTCATTGACACACAATCCCATTTCGCCGTTGGGACGATTTCAAATCCGGTCTAAAGCGCCGATATTATTTCCTCAGGGCGGACAGACAGGAAAAATTCCCCCACAAATACTATTTCACTAAAATGTAACAAAATTATAGAAAATTTAATTTAAATTACATGAAAATTTCACTTATAACGGAATCATTTAACCAATTATTCTTTTCGCCTGAATAAAAAAATTGTTAATATAATAAACAATAGGCGAATCGATTAAATGATAATTGGAATAAATATTAATGGCTAGATATGGTAATTCTATTAGATTGGCTCAAATATATATAAAAAAAAAATAATGAACCAATTTTTTTGAAAGTTTATACACATATAATAATTATTGAGTCCTGCGGCTATAAATAACAATCATTTAATAACCATCGAGTTTTGGTCAAGAGAACTTGTGGTTTTTTCCCCACAATTGTCCTTTAATCCTTAAAACGAAGGAAATTAGGAAGGGTTGCGGTCTTCACCACAAACCTAAAGATCCGCGTATGTGACCAATTTTAATAGTAAATAATAAAACCCGAAAATCTACTCTATTATTCATAAAGTAATTAATCCCGATTCTAAATTGTGTATACATGTTTCAACGTTGAGTTTGTAAATTAAATTAAATTGTCATAATTTCATTTAATATCAAATTTACTTACTTAACATTAAATTAATGAAAATGCGTTACATCAAATTAATAAACTAATTCAAATAAAGTTAAATAAAATAATTAAATTAAATTAAAGGTAAATAAAATTATAAATAAATTAGTAAATTAAATCCACAAATTTTTAAATAAAATAAAATTATTTTCAAAAATTATTAGTTTTTGTAAAAACAAAAAAATAATGGAAATTTACTTTCTTGAAAATTATTAGTTCATTAGTTCAATTTTCCAGTGAATCGGATTATAGAGAGAATTTCTATTTGATTAAAGTTTATAAAGTAGAGAATGTATATTGAGGCGAATATTCAAAACGAAGAATTTTTATTTAAACAAATTTTCATTTAGCTGAATTCTCATTTAACAAGACTTATTTAAGCGAATTTTCATGTGTATATTTAAATTCTGATTTAATGGGATTTCAATAATCTTATATTTTCAAACAAGACATTATCTGAAACTGA
Organism: Leptopilina clavipes; assembly: GCA_001855655.1. Taxonomy (NCBI): domain Eukaryota; kingdom Metazoa; phylum Arthropoda; class Insecta; order Hymenoptera; family Figitidae; genus Leptopilina; species Leptopilina clavipes. The sequence continues at coordinate 257,009 of JUFY01025971.1, read as the reverse complement.
AAATTCTAAATGTCTCCTGTCGTGTATATTTAAGAAACTGTTGCTTCTTAAATAAAGAAGAGTAAGAGAGAGAGAGAGAGAGAGAGAGAGAGAGAGAGAGAGAGAATGTGGAAGAATCTGAGTATTAAGGAATAATTTAGGGACTTTTTATGTAACCGGTCTGTTTACATATTTGCATCAACATTCTCCTGAAGTATGTACATTTGTGATGTTGGCGTTAGTATGCTATTCATTAAATGTAACAAGAGTCGATAGAGTGGTGCACAGTGGTTAGGGGCTGTAGACAATCTCCAAATATTTGCGAGCACAAATATCTTAGCTAAACAGTAAAGTGTCACGACGAGCTTCCATCCGTCACTCCCGTTCCAGTTTCTCAGCATCTCGCGAATTGACAATTCTCCAAAATTATAATCCTAAATGAGTCCGGAATCTGAATTTGATTTCTTTCCACCGCATAATTTTCAATTGCCCCTAATGAGTATAACAAATTATTAATTATTTATGAGTTATTCCCTTTGTTTTGAATATAAATCTGGAATTCTGTTCCCCCAAAAAAAAAATAAAAATATTTAGAGAAAATTGTGAAATTTGTTTGATATGTAAAGATTATATTATATATGTTTGCTCTCACGAGCCACGCGTCTTTTTTCTCCTTTTTTTAATCATATTGTCCGTACATACCTATATACATACATATCTTTTTAGTATGAGATCGAAATCGACTTGAATGCTCTTTAACGGGTTTCCCGCAGTGACTGTATGGGTGTTATAATAATTGTTTGCTACCCAGCATGGTGCCAGCACGCCCCACCTGGCACCTAGTCTCCCCCATTCATCTCAGGACCACGAGGACGCGCACACAATGTTATACAAGAGAGAGAGAAACCCATAACTTGGTCTATAATTTGTCACGATTAACCAAAAGAGATTACTGGTGTCGTTGACAGCCTTTTCGGCTGCCGCGCGTTTTACAAGCTATTCGCGTTCTGCACTACAACAGGATTATCGGTCCTACATCGGGAAATTTATTCTCTTACATTTTTTTTTTTTACGATTTTGCAGCAACAATGAAAGATATCGCTTTCACCACGTGTATAAATATATGATACAACGAAATTTTTCCTTCTGGTTCAATAAAAACCTTCCATATTTTTTTGATAAAATATGTAGAAAATTGAAGCGAAGAATTTTTTTTCAAATTTCAAGTGAAGTAACATTTGACCTAAAATCACCTAATTTGAACTGATTTTTTTCCCAGATCGATTCGTTTTTTATAAATAAAATAAATTAAATGGAGAATTATTCGATGATTTGATGTACAAGATTTTTCAAACGCTCCCTTCTAAAATAAAAATAATCTCAATTTTTTATAGAATTTCTTTTGCTTTGGTTGAAAAAAAATCTCTTTAAATTACGAAGAAATGAAAAGATCGCGGTTTTCATTGACGAAAAAGAACCGCAAAATCGAATGTATGTGAGAGAGAGAGAGAGAAATTGATCTCAATCATGAATGAAATTTAACATTATTCGGTAGCGAATTGCTGCTTCTAGAGAAACATAAAAAAATCAAGGAAGAATGATGTTCGGAGTCTGGAAATTGAATGAGAGAGGAGAGCATGTGGTAGCAAAACGCATGGAAACGCAACATTGAACTTGTAAGAGCTAACGAGATCAGTACTCATATATCCGGGGCTGGTGACTGCTTGTTTACTGATTGGCTTAAATCAACTCTAAGCCGATCCAATCCAATCCGTGGCTCGAGGCCAATAGCCCCTAGATACATATTGTTCCTCGCTTTTTTTTATATAGGACTACAAGACTTTTCAGCCAAAAGTTCAAATGCACCGCAGCCCTATCTTAAACATTATGATACGTATATAAAAAAAACCCGCAGGGAAAATGAAAATCAAGAGTTTCAAACTCCCAGCCGCAGGATACGTTCCGCTATATTAGAATTAGAAATCAATCCAAGCAGTTAACGAATTATTGAATCGATTCGTGATTTCTCTTTTTTGTATTCTGTCAATGTCACGTAAATACCCTAAAGAGGCTTTCTCTTTGCTATAATAATTATAAATAATCGTATAAACAAAGGCACATAGTAACTCTCAGAATTCTATTTGTCAGAATTTTCATTTGACTTTGACCAAATTTTAATTTCGCTGATTCGGTCAATTGAAATTTCAGTCCAATGAAAAATCCACTATTCATTGAAAAATCCGATAAAACTGATATTTGCGGTCAATTGATAATTTTTTAATCAAAGGATCCAGTCAAATGTAAAATTGATAAGTTGAAAATTCTGTAATATGAAAATTCGCTCAAATGGTAAATTTAATCACATCGATGCCAATATATGAAATGGAAAATTTCACATTAGATAAAAAATGTTCCAAAAAGAAAAAAATAAAATAATAAGTAAATTTTCTGTCATGAGAAATAACGCGCAATATACCTTTGAGCCTATAGATTGATGTTGACAGAAGTATTGTTATTTTCCGAAACGCCCTAATAATGTGATATCCATTAGAACCTACAAGAGTCGACAACAAAATTGTTCGATTGAAGAATGATAGGGGCGGTATAGTTTGAATATACTACCATTTCCTGGGGGTGTTTCGGGCGGGATAAATTGTATTCATAACCACCTTACATGGGGATACAACTGTGAGCTGACAAATTAACCGTGAACAATGATTTAAGGGCGATTTCCCATTCACCTTACTTCCCTCTAGAGATAAAATAAAGACGATCTCATTATTCCATAATCACACTTTCAAACAAATTCAATTCTCTCTTTTCAATTTTTAATTTCTCATATTTCAAAAACCTTCCAATTGATCAACTAAAAAAATAATAGATCGTTATTACATATATTATAAAAAAATAATAGTAACAATTATTGAATTTGTAAAATTAGAGGAAATTGAATGAGAATATTAATAAAGAATTGGAATTTAAAAGAAGAATCTATAAAGCAACCTGTCTGATAAAATCGTGTGAAATTTTCCCAACACATAAAACTCAAAAGTTGGCACAACTTTTCCCACACTCAATCATTGATCAATATAGTGTGAAAACGCCTTCCGAGTTACACACCCAAAAAATCACTTGTGCACGTCATTAAAAGCAATTTTCCTCTTGTAATCTATCTACCTTGCGGAAAGAGGCGAAAAAAAATTGAGAAAATATAATGAAACTAGAAAACGAATCGTGAAAGCAATGTGTTCCGAACCATTTTCAAGGTTTGTCAAAAGAAATTTAAAAAAAGGTACAACACGAATTTCATGGCAATTGAACTCCGCCCATTGTGCAACACAATGTGACCCACACATCCGGACAATTTTTGACTTTCTTTAGAAAATGAAAATTTTCTTGGTCATTTCATTGCTTCCGCCGGCATCTTATATAAATCTCATATATATATATATGGCAAATTCATTCTCAAATATTTCTCATCATGTTTTCAAAAGAAAGTCAAAAACGAGAGATGATCACTTCCTTGCGTTAATAAAGAATATATAATAATGCGTGTGTATTGAAAAATTTACAGTTTCGTTTGAGATTATAAATGTGGGAAAAAGGAAGATTAAGTCCAGCAATGATTCAAGTGCAATTGTACTAACAAGGCATATCTATCAAAAAAATAACAAATTAGAATATTTATAAAAAATATTAAATAAAATAAGAAGTAAAAAAATTAATAAAAAAATTGTAAATAAAATTATATTTTAGATAGAATTTCTACTATTTTCAGTTCTTTCTTTTTTTCTTTATGTATTTTCTTTATATTTATTTAATAATGGAATTAATTTTTTTCTTTATTTACAATTTTTGTTTGCTACTAAAAAGTGAATTAAACATTTCCAACAATTTCACTTTATCCCAAATAAAAATATATATAACAAACACTTTTATCGAATTTGTCAAATTTTTGGAAAACAAAATCACAATTTTAGGGTCCATTTTTTCCAAGAGTGTAAGAAAGACCAAACATCGTATTATATACAACATATAAATTTAAAGAAAGCGCGACAATATTTTTGTCGTTTCTTTCTTAAATCTGAAAGCAATTCTATTTCGATTATTTGAAGATGCAAAATTGAGGATCCACGTGTCTCGTGTCAAAAAAAAAGAAGAACGAACGAATGAATGAAAAAAATTGCAACAATTACTTGACTGGACATTATTCGACTATTACAATGAATTTTTATGTCTACATGTAAAGGTAAACCGAAGATTGTTGGTTTTTCTTTAAATTTACTCCTAAAATCTTGAATAGGATCACACACCAGGAAATCACCAGTGTCTAGGGTTTGTAATCCTCATGAACTAAGGACTAAAGCCACAAAATACCTGGAGACCTTTTACGAGAGATAAATTTAACGTCAACTATTCCACCGGGGGGTCCATTCACGCCACACAAGCGTGCCGAACCATCTTTTGAATATGAATTTCCCTAAAAAGAGCCGTGTAGATGACTTTTTTTTGTAAAAAGAGTTCACTGCAGACAAAGTCTATCCATATATTAATTCTTCTCACTTTTATCATTATATATAAGATAAAATGTGTCACACCTCACCTCAAATTCTTTTTCATTCCATTCAATTTTAAATTTTTATTCAGTTATATATATAATATATAATTTTAATTGAAAAAAAAAGATGGAAATTTATATTTATATATAGAATTTTTAATCTCGTGACATTATTAAATTTGATAAAGAACTATTATTGTTGATAATGACGTTCATTATCATTTTCTATACAGGTGCATTGGACGAAATTTCTTTTAAAATTATCTTTACATTCTTCAATTCAAAAAGTTTATGCTAATAAGGCGCAGCGCTTTCATTTAATTAAAATTGTCCAAAATTATTTCAACTGGAAGTTTACTGAGTCAAAATTTTTCAAAACTCAAAAGAATTTTTATTATTCCAATTATTATTTTAAGAAGTTGTTAATAAACAATAAATTCTTTGGTCCTAAACTGTTCTGAATGTTTATTAGTAGGAACCAGAAGTTAATTTATTAATCCGGACGAATTTTTTTTAAACAACTTATTTTTCGTAGGTATAATTTCCATTATCCATTCCTAAAATCTGAATCATGATTTTTTAATTCTCATTTTTTGTAAAGACATCATTACGTTGATGTTTGATCTAATCAAATGAGTGAAACATATAATTCCTCTTTTTCTTCCTTTTTTTTCCACAAAAATGACGCGTGTCATCGTTATGACATTATGACGAGTTCGCAAACGTTATATGGCAACATTTTAAACTGGTAAACATGCATAGAAAATGGTAACAAAGGGCGTGACCTAGGCGGAACACATGTCCAAACATTAAGCACAATGTCCTACCGGTCAAAATTATTATTCCCCTATTTATATATAAATGCGAGGGTAGACTAGGCAATGGCAAAATGTTTGCAATGCATTACACGGGCATTCACAGCTTGTGAAATGCCTTTAGTGAGTATAATATATATAAACGCTGAACGTAAATGCCAATGCAATGACCAAGAAATGGCCCTCATGTCCTCGCTCTCTACAATTCAAAACATAAACCATCCAGGAGGGACGAAAAACTCAATACATACAAAAAGGAATACATCTTTGCTTTGGGATTTCCTGTTGCGAGAGAAATGGAGAACGATGAGACATCACAAATATGGGACAAAACAGAAGTCGCAATACCATAAAGCCAAGAATGGATCACTGACAAATAGGAAAGAAATTTTGAAAACAAAATTCTCAATTTTCTACTACCCATGTTTTCTAATCCGCAAAAATTTTTCAATCACTATAAGTATGAAAGAACGAGAAAAAGATGCGCCTTTGGGAATATAAAATGGAAAAATATCAAACTGGTGACGTATATATTTGAAGCCAAGAGTTCCTTTTTTTCAACTTTCGTTTCGTTATCTCTTGCTTTCTCTCTCTCTCTCTCTCTCTCTCTAATCACCTTTCATAGCCATTCCTCTCCTTCGTTATACCTTGTACCAACGATGGATGTTATGTGGGTCGTTTCGTCTCATCTCATTTCATCTCGTTCCGTTCTGTTCCGTCCCGTTCCAGGCCGAGCGAGAGTCCCGACTTGCGTCAATATTTGACTCAAACACGTTAAAACAATACCCGGTCCCGTACATAGCCAAGAGTCGTTTCAATGAGCTTCTCGGAATTTTATCTCGCGTCAGAAAATGCCTAACGACTTCACGCTCGCAGGAAATTCGGATGAGGAGGGATTTGTACTCTCTCCCTCTCTCTATATATATGTATACATACCTCCTCTTTTTTATCTATATACTTGAAAACGTGTGTAAAATCTCTTCCTCCTGTCATCGTTTATCTATCTGCGTACGGAAATCTCGGATCGGAAATTTCTCTGAATGAAGTACATACTTTGAGATTCTGCTTTTCTCAAAAAGAAGTGATGATGTAACTATTTCCTGATGTGTGACGAAGACGTCCCTCTATCTGCGTATTTTATCCTCGACTGCCATTTTGCCGAAAATATTCAGCGCTGAAAACAATCAATTTTTATTAAAATCAAGTAATAATTTTCAATAAAAATAAAAAAAGGAGAAATTAAAAAATTGAAAATTAAATTATAATTTAGAATTCATTTTCGTCATCAATAGCAAAAAAAATTTCTTTCTGTTCTGAATTTTTTAGAATCAGGAGAGTATTGGTTCTAATAATTTTTCCTGAAAAAAGGAAGCAAAAGTCAGGAACATAATTGAAAAATCGCATCCCTTTTCTCGATATTCAAGAAAGGGGATGAAAAGCAGAGATCTTTGGATTCGTAAACCGCTTTGAGTCTCATAAAATCTCATAACCTCCGGGGCTAAATTCTGGAAGGGTCTACTTGGCAAAAATCCCCCTGTCGGAGAACGTTCAATGGAGTTTGTTTGTTTTCAGGATCTCCTCATCCCTTGTGATGCACGCTTTTCCATATATATACCAGTAGCACATTGTGTTCTCAAATTTTTGAAATTATATTCACACGTATAGACTTGTATATTTTTCCTATCTGACACAATATCTTTCTTTCTGCCTCCTTCTTCTTCATCATCATCATCGTCATCATCATCTTTTTTTACAACTCGTGTCCTTTAGAAAGAACTCGTGCAGAACTTTGTTAGAGGAATAAAATGATGGTGTGTGTGTATATATAGTAGAGGAGAAAGAGATGGTTGAGGAGTGGGAAAAGTAATTCACGTTTCCTCGGCTCGTCTTCAAAAGACTCGGAATATATTGTCCTGCAATGCAAACAGTCCCAGACACATTCGGTGTTCCACTTTACTTCGAGTCTGGTAAGACGCCCGTGTGTTTGCCCACAGGCAAATGTGTTTCCTTAGGCTGTCCGAAATGTTTGGACGAGCCCAGCAACCAAGTACTTGTCAATTCGACGTAACCAATCAAGAGCACGGCTTTAAAAAAGAGGAAACGACTCAAAGCCGAGGCTTCAACAAAATTCAAGAGTTTGCCTTTAATGGATTAAGTCTCTCTCTGAATATGCGTATATATTTAGGAAATCTGAAAAACCTTCCAATTTCAATAAGTCCACATTTTGTTATTGCTTTCGTTATGCTCAGTGAATGAAAATCGCTTCTTGAAACATGTCCCGATTAAAAGATTATTTTCAATATCAATACGTCATTCGAAAAACTGTTTTTAATGTATATATTTTTTTTTCTAAAAAAGCAGGATTTTGTTTTGAGGAAAAAAAGTTTTGAGAGAGAGAGATTTGGCTAAATAGAAATTATGCTTCAAAATTCATCGCTGATGGTTCTATTTTTGGAAACTATCAAAAATGATGACTTTTTAACATATCCAACAAAATTTGACTTCTCTTCTGGAATAATTTTATTTTGAAACATAAGCTTCGCTCAGCGAGTTCCGAGACTTGCATGTGGTATCCTATTTGGAACGAGATAGATTGTCTGTTATAACCAGGCATGCAGGTTGGTTGTATATATGTATATGAAGGTATCTGCACCAGGTACATACCTTTGCATGAAACAACCCTGTAGCCTAAGTACACACAAGTACAGAGAGGATGGTTCTCTGTGGACATACACGGACAGGATGGGAACATATATATGGGTTTTGGTGGTGGTGTGGTGACGGCGTTGGCGTTGGCGGCAACTCGACGGTACCGGAGCCAGAGGGTCGGGAGAGTTAGGTGTAATATAGAGAGCGGCTAAAGGCGGACGTAATTTCCTGCCCGCCTGACAACGTTGCAAACATGTTTGCAATCCTAACACATACAACCTACTTAGAGCCTACATGTGTCTCTACAACAATGTACCGGCACACAGGAACCACCTCTGTGTACGTGTATAATCCGGCCTGTAACGTCTATTGCAGAGAGCCGAAGGCGCTTTGATCGAAATATACGAAAAGGGGATGGAGGCGGAGGACGAGGCAAGAAAGTAGAGTTGGGCGAAAAACGAGAGGAAATTCTTGATAAAATTCCTCCTAGAGAAACATCGCTACTAAAATGATAAAATGAAACTTCAGACTTCAACTTTTTCAACGTCAAAAAAATTTACAGATTTAAATTCAATCATCTGCCCCAAAAATATGAAAGACCATTTTTAGTTATTTCACATGAACCAAAATTAGTCAGAACTGCGATTTAATTACACTATACACAAAAAAATGAAAAATTGGAACTCGAATTACTATATAAAAAAGAAGAAATTTAGAAGATTATAAAACTCGGGTATAGCCGAGTTAGTTTCGAGATATTTACGACGATGATATTGAATCAAAGCGAGGAATATAGTCCTTTTTGGGGACGTGCTCGCACGTTCCAAGGACCTTGTGATCCTTCTTCAAATAATGAGTCACTGAAACAACATCCAACTTTCAATACTTCTTTCAAGCTATCCTCAATATGTGATTGATCACTTATCAAAATTGGACAGCTTTCACTCTTTCTCATCACTTTTAACAAAATTAGAAAAAAATATTCTGCAAATTTTTTGCACGGAAAGAAATGTTTACTCAATTTCATAATAATTGAAAATTTCTTTGTGACAAGTAAAAAACTGATATTATTGTCAAATAATAGAAACGACACAAAAAAGTGTTTTTTCTTCAAACAAATGAAAATTCTGATTCGTTATTATTTTCCCTGCATTAAAAAAAATGCATTTCTATTTGTCTATAGAATGAAATTATTAATTTGTGAAGCAATTGTTGGGGGCGGCTAGTGTTGTGAAAGATTCAGGGTGGATTTAAAATTAAATCGACACGTTCCTTGAACGTTGGGGTGAACTATGGCAAAACACATATTTCAACACAGGGGTTGAAAAATTATGAATGTCAACTTACAATAATACCAGGCGCTAATGCCGTCCAAAATGCAAAACAGCACATCTATACTTGTTCGTTGAGTTTCGACCTGCCACTTAACATTGTTTTCCTTTCGGGATACCCAAAGATGCGACTTTTGTTTTCTCATGCGCGCAAAAGGAAATCCCCCGTGTTAAAGGGGAAAAATTCTCTCCATTGAAAGGGGTGCCAAACGTTTTCACTGTGACGATTCTTAAGTACCTGCAAAAAAAAATAATATTATAAGCTTCAAAACATTTTTTATAATTCTTCTATAATTTCCAAGTTTTTGGGAAATTTATATTTTTAATACAAAAGAAGAATGTAATTTTTTTCTTTACAATTTGATAAAGGAGATGAAGCGGAATTCTTGAAAGCGCAGCAAATGCGTTTATACTGCACAAGCTTATTTATGAGGGACCGGGCTGTAAAACAGGGTCTAAATTCTAAGGGCTTTGCGCAAATATCGTTATCAACAGAGGCAGTGATGAAATTCGCTATTAATAGTGCCGCGCACCACACAAGGAACTCGTTGCTAACTTGGCACGAAATAGCGGTAGCAATAAATAATTTTCCAAACTAACTGATAAGAAAAGATTGAATTCAAATTCTCAAATTAACAAGTGGACAAATCAAAAAGTCTTATTAATTTTGTGCCTTTTTTCATATCTGATTTTCAAACTCAATCTCCCAGGCAAATATAATAATTATTATTATTACCAATAAAATATTTCAGTAAATCTAATGAAAAAAGGTTGATAAAAATTGTCGACAAATTTTAGTGGGAATCTAAATAGGCAATATCGGTATGTCGATGTGCCAATGCCCCATGGTTGAGTGACTGGTGCTGATTGATGTTGCGATGTTTGACTAGAGGGTTGTTTCTGCGCTCAGCTTCCCTATATATGGTCCCAATAAGCACCTCACCCACATGAAAAATTACACAAGTGTTGTACTTTTATATCTCTACATATATACACATACATTTTCAAAAGATGAGACCAACACAAACTAAACTGTCAATTTTGAATGTATATGAATGCCCATCAAACATGCTTGGCGTTTCTTTTAAAAGCCAGGAGGAGGTCCATTGTTTACACTAACTGCATCCCGTATGTCGTGAAACACTTTCTCTCTTTTCATATATATATATATATCTTATTCTACCAAACAGTCTCTGGGGATACTATCAAAATTAGCGATGGTTATATAACTATATATATATGCAGGAAATGTTTCCTTAATATCAATCCCAACTTTCACGCATTTCCTTAAATTCCTTTTCACTTTACAAATTAAATTTTTGTTAAAAATGACAAATTCAATAAAAATAAAAATGACATTCAATAAAAATATTATATTATCAAAAAAATTTATCATCTTTTCCATTTAATTTTCTAAATAATGAAACATTTGTGTTTGGACAAGTCAATGAAATAATAATCGTATTGTATAATTAAAAGTTGGAAAATACGTTTCCTTGAATAATTAAATTGAAAAAAATAGACAAATTCTAAAAAAATGAACTGTATACGTGTTTGCTTAAAACGATTTTAATGCTGGGAAGTTTTTCCTTTTTCTGCGATACTATCAAAGATTAATAATTAAAAAAAAAACGGTGGTAAAATTGAACATTTACAAAGAGCCTGATTGAGTTACTGGGAGAAATGAGATTTACAGGATACTAGAGTGAAAATTCAGTTTAAAATTGCGTGCACAGTGGCGCATTAAAATTGAATTGAGAGTGCGCGCAATTGCGAAACACACGCGACCTATATGTATATATATAGAGTCGAAAATACATTAATTATATCCGAGTGTGCCTCACTGTTAAATAGTATATGGTAGGTCGGCAGCACAACGAATATTTTAATCTACTTAAAAAGCCATCCGTTTGAGAGTAATTATCATGGATGAAATTAAAATGTCGCGCCGCTGCCGTTGTGTATATATATATACGCGTGTTTGTAGTCCTCCCGTGTGGTTTTGCGTCGCTCTGTTTACCTGCAAATCTAACTAATCTAAATGGTAATGCAAAGGGATTACGATACATTCTAGCTTATACATTGTATGCAGCTATTCACATTTTCACGACTGTTTGGTGAATTTTAACTAATGAAATTCCCGTCACTTGTCCCGTTCTCTTTTTCCCCCTTTTTACCAAATTCTCAGTTTTCATTTAATTGAAAAATAGCGCGCTTAATAGAATTTTAATTTAACCGAATTTATTTCAATGATAATTCGGTTAAATTAGATTTAAAAAAAATTTTAATTTTACTCAGAGGTTGAATTTTTATGAATTTTACATTTGTATTTTGTAACTAATAAAGTCGATTGAAATAAGTTGATAAAAGTAAGGAATATTAATTACCATATGTTATATTAAAACCAGCGAACCTTTGAATTTGTTCACGAGTCCAAACATCAGTAAAAAATGAATCCGCAGTGGAACATTTATTGAATTGTTGTTGAGTGGAGAAGTTTTCTGTAACAAAAATGGAATTATTGTATGATTAATCAATTAACTAAAAGTTTTTTTTTAGAATTTCGAATTTGGAATTAATTGAAGTATAAATACAATTAAAAATTTACGAAAAATAAATTTAACAAAGAGTTCAGCAAATAAAAATACATAACTACCTATACGATAAAAATACATCAATTATATTAAAATTTTTAACGATTTTAAACACAAATATGATTTTTTTTCTTTTTTTGTGAAAAATATGTAATTTAGAATATTGTAATTGTAATTTAAGGGGAATAGTATTGCGATAGAAGGAATTTCAGTGCCATTTTATAAACGAGACACACCCGAGAAGAGAAGGTGGAACGAGGTCGTACAAATGGCGGCGATCGAACTTGGTACGTGAGACCTCGAGTTGGAGTTCCTCGAAGAATGCAGCACGCATCGGCTTGTGCAGCCAATTTCAATATTTACAGAAACTCTGGGTAACGTCCGTCCTACGAAATCATCGGGTTAAGGCGAAAAATATGTGTTCTATCGTCACTGCAAAATGGTCGTTAAAGTTACAAAACGACAATATTTTTTTTTTTTCTTTCTCTACTACACCTTTTGCATTCACGTCACCTTTTTCTGGAAACTAAGCCTTTTCTATCTTTTTTTAACGACATTATTATCTCGACGAATGATTCTACAGGAAATGTGTAAAACTTACGTCATTTTTTCTTCTTTTTATTCAAGTCTAATACGTATATATATATATAAATTTTTTTATCATTTTACATAAATAAAAGACGTATGTTGTTATCTTTTTTCACCACTTTTAACGAAATGAAAAAAATAACAGAAAATTATTTTCAGTATATACGGGGGGATGTATTTTTTGTCTTTTCGAATATATTTTTTTTCACTTTCTGCAATTTTTTAAATGAGAAACTTAATAAGAATGAAGAAATTATTAATTAAAAACTTAATACTCTAATGAAACGAGAGTCTTGAAGAAAAAGAAGAAAAAAATTGCAGCAGGTATGATAAAGGTGATAAGTCATATATATATGTGCATTATCGAGATCAGGTTAGTAACAGAAGCGGAAGTTGTGCTCTGGGCTAGGTTGCATTATCGAATGGCCACACAGGCTAGTCCCTACATATAGTCAACATTTCCTGCGCATACAAGCTGGCATGTTTCGTGGCGACTGAATATATATTGTGTGTGCTCATAGATTTTCAACAGAGAAGATTGAAATTCTCATTTAATGGATGTGAAAATTTTAATTGATTCTAATTTGTTGTTTCATTTTTTATATAAAGAGGTCAATTCAAGTTATATTATAATAATTAATCAATTCCAAAGAGCTTTCAGGAGAAAGAATTTTTTTTTTGCAAAAAAACTATATTCAGATTTTCAAAAGATTTTGATAAATTCATATGTAAATGTGATGATATTCAAAGCAAATTTTTTTTTTAAAGTGCTTCATATGAAAAAAACGTATGTTTTTTTATATAGAATATTTTGCACTGAAAATTAACCGAATTTACAATTCTCATCGTTTCGTATTTTAGATAAATGTACAGAATATTCCTGCAATTTATCATAATTAAAAAAATTATTCAAAATTTAATGAAACTGGCATAATTTACAAATTAAAAAAAAAGGAAGGGAAACAAAAATTCTATTGAAAATAAAATAGGAGTAATTGAATAGAAATCGAATAAAAAGAAGTGAGTGAATGAGTGAAAGAGAGAAAATATATCGTAAAAACGATAATGGAAATTGGCTCGATAATAATTAAAGTTGTCGCACTTTTGGGTCATACAAAAGAGTACATCGAGAGAGAGGCGTGAGTGGTTGTAGCTGGATCGGTTCAGACGAGTCGAGTCGAGTCAGGTTGAACCTCGCAAAGGTACCAACAGGGCGGTCGCAAATATTGATGTTTGGCAAAGACTAGCCTTGATCCGTGCCTCTTTCTCTCCCTTTTTTCCCCCCTATCTACATCTCTTTCTCTCTTTCTCTCTTTTTCTCTATCATTCTCCCTTCTTTTCATTCTCTTTTTTTTCAAACACACACCTCTCGCTATTCATTGTCCTTCTTCCTCGTCAGCTTCATCGAATGACACGCTCTTTTATCCCGCTAAACCAAAATGAGATGTCAGCCAGCCTCCTCTCTGCTTTCCTCACTTCTTGTATCTTTCTCTCTCTCCATAACCCCTTAGCGGATTCGTTTGCCATTTCGTATTATGAGGTTACATCCCCAAAACCCACTAAATGTCCTATTTGTTTCCACTTGAGTCAATGACAACAATCTCAATTCGCAAACAATTGAAAAAAAATCGTTCCTTGTCTCCAAATGAAAACCATTCACTCTGTAAAAAAAAATGAAAATTCAAAAGGCGTATTAAAAATTCTAACAAACGGAATTTTGAACAACTTTGAAAACTGAATTCATAAATACATACATTTTTTTTCTCACATATCTTCCCAAAACATTTCCGCTTCAACTGCAACAAAAAATTTTTTCAAAAATTAGTATTTAAAAAGACGCAATTCAAAATATTTATCAGCTTAATAAAATAAAGTCCGTTCAAAACTGACAAAAATAAGTCAAATAAAAAATGTATCTCTAATTTACAAAAAATTGTTGAAAGTACAATCAATTATGATTAAAATTTATTGCCCCATAAATCAATGAGTGACTAAATGTACATTTTTTTCTCTCGATAAAACTGTTTTGGCAATCAGTTTAAATCGTCGTTTTCAGTAACAAACATTTATCGATGTTTGCGAACCGTGCACAGGCACCCTTTCGAGAGACTTATAACTGGCAGGGGTTCTATATTTTACGGTAGATCGACCAAGAATGAATTTTATCCCCCTCACACCCAAGTCATCTCTTGTGTGGCTTGGTAGTAAGAGGTTTTCCAAAAATCACTGGCCCTGTACACCAAATGCCACAATCTTTTGTTCAAAAAACCATAAGTGCAAATGGTACCAAGGGCCTCGATTTGCTACTCTTGGTTGTTCATTCCGCTGGGAGAGTCATTCACCAACAAAAAAAAAAAACAAAAAAAAACTACTTTGCAAGTGGATTTAGTTCTTCTATAAAAATTCAAATTTACTTTTCTCATTTTTATGTCATTTTTTCCTAAGAGAATTATTATTTCATTATTTATTCTTAATTTATAGAACATTAATACAACCGAAATTAAATTGTATTAAAATTCGGTCTAATAAAAATTCGGCTAAATAGAAATACGGTAAAATAAACGAAAAATATGTCAAATAAAATTTTGACTGTTTTTGATATATAAAAAAGAATTTAACACATATTGTATACCCAAGTGTTTCAGGAGAGAATGCTACGGGAGAGATATATTATTATAAAAAACTTTTTAAGACTCCGTAACGCGCGTGACAAAATTTTATCTCAGAAATGATAAAGAGAATAAGATAAGACGCGTATAACCATCTTTCGAGAGAATATATATGTACAACAAGTTTTTGTTGTTATCAATTTCAGTTATCACGGTGAAAAAAAGAAGAATATATTTTAATAAAAAAAAAAAAAATGTATCTAAAGGAAAAAAAAATTTTGTTGTTGAAAATTGCCACTTTGAAATTTGTTAAATTTGACAAGTAGACAGTATTGTAGGATAAATTGACATTAAAATTGTACGTGCTTTAAGTAAAGATTGTCTCATAATGTGTATCACATTATTGGCAATAAAAACGAAACACCCTCTGGACAATAAAATTCCTAATTGCCGAGACACGAGTCCAATCTTTGTAATTCTCGACCCTTAAGTCACACGCATTCAATCATTATTATCTAAACTAGAAACTATACCCACAAGTCTAAACTATACCCAAATTAAATATTACTAGTTTAATTCTTATTAAATAAGAATTATTGTAATTTTCCATATATGTAAAAATTCTATCAATTGAAAATTTACTTAAAATGGAAAATTTGGGTCAATAGGAAATTCGATTAAATGAAAATTGAATAAGATTTTTTATTATTATTTTCTCAATTTTTTGTTTGTTACTTTTTTTTCTTATAGTTTTATTGTTTTCTTTATTATGTTTCGGTATTTTATTGACTCGGATGCTGCTTATTAAAGTCTCATAAAAAGATATTATTATCTAAAGACATCTCTTACTGAAGGTTTTTCATTTACAAGGTTATCCTTGGTGTTGATTTACAAAGGCACAAGGAAAAATATTTGCTTCAAAAAGATAAAAAAAAGACCCAAGTAATAAAAAAATGAGCAAATAAAAGATTAACAGAAATATTGTTAGAAATTTGCTTTTTCACTGTGGCAGAGGAATTTTTCTGAGCTTTATTATGCCGTTAGAAAAGAAAAAAATAATAAATTGATTACACTAACAAGAATTACGTGATGGTGACAATTCTTCTTTTTTTTTTAAATATAATTGAAAAATAATTTTTAAAAATTTCACTTTTTTTACAAATGGAATAAATAAACTAGAATATTTAATATTAGCATCAATATTAATTAATAGTTAATAATTGAAGAACGGAATAAATTTAGAATTATAATTTAGAATTATAAAAAAAAATGTTTGTTTTTTTGTTGTTCAAAAAAAAATGTAAAATGTAAAATGTTCAAGTAAGATCATTTTAAAAATATTAACACACGTTCAAAAACTCGACAATATTCAAGGATTTGCTGTCAACGACCTATTCTTCTATATTTTCTGTCAATATAAATCAGAGATTTTTTATGATGAAATTAATAATATCATTTCGCACTCGATGCAAAGTGATTTTTCTTTTATTTTGCAATTCAAATTTTAAGAATAAAAAAATGTTTCATCTTCTATTTTATTAAAAACTAATTAAAAACAAAACTAATAAATATTTAGTTTAATTTCCATTATTCATTTTTTTCTCATTATTTATTTGACATATTTTTTTTTACTTTAAATCAATTAAAATTATTGTAATTAAATTTTATATTACCTATTTAAATTTTTATTTATAATTTAAAGTTTTTTTCAAAGCTTTCAAAATATAATTTTCCTTTTGTTCAAATAGTTTTATTTTTAAACACTTTCGGATAACCTAAAATAATTTTTATTTAAACAGTTATCTGTTAGCATTTTCATTTAATCGAATGTCCCAATTTATCCAAACAACGTTTAGGCCATAATGCTAATTTTTTCGATAAATGAAATTCTTCAATATATAGAGAAATGAGAAATGAATTCAAAGAAATGAATATTATATTTTATAAGAATGAAACGGACTTGAATAAAAAAATCTGAATATCTAAAATTTATAATTTTATATATATAAAAGCAAAAAATTAGTCCTTGAAAATTATATGTATTTTTAATTTGACAGAATTTATACTTAGCCTAATTTTTATTCCGTTTAATTTCTGTTTGAATTTTAAACTCCTATAAAAATTGAAACTATTTTTACAGAAAATATATGCTTCCCGATAAATTGATAAAAGACCTTTTTCTAACATTATTTCTCCAAAAAAATTGAAATCCAAAAATTGAAATTCAAAAGACCATATTAACATGACTGAAGTGAAATAAATAAATTCATAAAACAGACCTGATCTTGACAATATGCTTTCTGGTGCAGTCTGTTTCTATACTTGTGGTCCTATTGTTCAGTAATCAAGTGCTATAAGAACCCTCTCTTTCTCTCTGTCTCCCTTTTTTCTTCACAAGAAATGCTGAAAAATAAAAAACATTCTCAAATATATTTTCTATATCAATGAAAATTTGTATATGTGGCTCAAAAGTTATAAATACAATAATACATGTGTACTGAAAATATTCAACTTGCACGTGGGAAGAACCTTAATATATGGTAATATAATTTAGTGTAATGAATATGACGCGTGTCACAGCTGTGTGTCTCTTCAATGAGACACATTTTTTTAGGTCTTTTCAATCGACCTTCGTCATATATTTTTCTCATGAAATAAAATTTATACTCAAAATATATATCAAGACACGTGTCATGTCACGACACTGTCATTTACTTCCGGTCTCGAGTACTTTTTCTCTATATGACAGGTTCCCGCAAATTAACCTCATATATCCGCGTAGGAATTGATGATCAGTTCGTGTCAATCTCAATTAGTTCTTACATTTTTTATGTATTTGAAAAATAAAAAAGAGTTGGACAAATATTTTCCTATTTGGTAAAATTTTTCAAATTTCAAATTCCTGTTTGAAGAAATTTTATATGGTAGAAAGGAGAATTAATATTGAACTGAATTAAAATAAATATTCGCAGTTAAATGAAAATTGTGTCTTGGAAAAAGAGGAAACTCGGTGGAAAAGGGAAATAATTAGGGGGATAATTAATGAAAGCAATGTCCACAGTGAATGTGGACGAGGACATATAAATATTTCAAGATGGAATTCATAGCAGAAAAAAGAGTTGGTGTATTGTTAACACATTGTATGTTTAACAATAGGGGGTGTGAGGCAAGTATCGACAGCAATCGCTATTGTATCTAAATTGCATGTTGCAAGCCAATACAATACCCAACGATTCCTATTCCCTTTTCGCCCCCACGTTCAACAGATTAAGCAGCGACAAAGTATAGCTGTAAAATCACGGATGACCGCCATATGTTCTCTCTTCCCCTCTACTCAATCGTTTAAATTACATAGTGCCCGCCACTGTCCGAACGTAATAATTAGAGGTTCATCGTGGATTTGTTCGATTAGTAACGACCCAGCATGTAGCCATCGATTCACTTTTCTGGAAATGTATATAAAGTAGATTACTATTCAACTTTGATACTATTCAACTACGAGCTTTTGAAATTCAATTTTTAAATATCGTTCCCTCCGTTTTGACCAGTTTTCACAAAATCAAATTTCTATTTTGCTATTAAACAAAAACTAGACTAATTTCAAAAGAATAAAATTCAAAATAATTGTAATTTTCAGGAGAATATTTTATATTTAAATTATAATTTAAATAAATATTCCATCAAATCTGAAAAATAACCCATGGATAAATTTTGTCAATGGAGATTTCCTTCCCGGAATTCCGGAACATAACAGGTGGATTCGCAAGAAACGAAACTGTGGGAACGAGGTTACGAGAGAAGAATCTATAAGAAAACTAATACTCCATAAGATAACAGGTACCGGATGTCCAGGATTACGTCTCCCTAAAAATTGGACATGGCAATTTTTACCGGTTAAATGTACATAGGGACTCTGTGGTCCGATTTTGAAATCGAAACCCCACATCGTTGGTCATCTTTAAGAAATGTTATTTCACTTTTCGAGCAGTGTCGACGACTCCGGAAAATTTGCAGTCAATGGAACTATGCATCCGACCTCAGAATTGCTTTCAAAGCGGAACTCTATTCTTGTGCATTACATAACAGACTGGAAAATCGGCGATAAATGACCATCGGTATAGCTGCTGAACGGTAAAGAATTGAGAAACCTATCAAAAATAATCTGGAACCAAAAAGAAATTCAAGAAAATTAACTATGAAATAGTCTCACTCAACAGGATACGTAAATGTATCATTACTAAAGAGGAAATTTTATGGGAAAATTTATAGTAAATGATTTCTCGAATATAAAATGAAACCATTTCCTTCGCCGGTTAATAAATTTTATTTATCAACTATTATTAATTGTTTATGAAATATTAAATTTTTTTAAATTCAAATATTTATTTCATGAAAATTAAAAATTTATTGTTAAAAATTTATTAATTAGAATTCATGAAATGTACAATAAATTTTAAAAAGTGCAACAATATTTACGAATAAAAACAAAATTGTTTTTCTAAAGTTTCTTTTTGGATTTTTGATGTCTCACGAGTTTTGCAAATGGTTCTTGGCGGATATCACGCCTGATGGGATTAAAATTTGGCAAATTTGGAACCGTTGGATTTGGCACTTCCGGTGGCCGTCTACTTTGATTATTGTTCACTTGTCTCGAATTTTCCGCTCGACGATTTGTTGAACACTTTTTACATTTTGATTTTCGTGTTTGTTGTCTAGATTTTTTTTTCCACCGACGTGTAACAAATCTTTTGAAGAGAAAATTTAATTTTAACATCTATTATATTTATATTTTAAACACGTCTATTTCACATATAAAGACCATAACCTTATATTTGAATAAAAACAATATATAAAAAAATAATTTTTAATAATTCAAATTATAAAAACAAACTTGTATTTTTGATCTTTTTTTGTTATTATTCCAAACTCTATTCCCATACGAAGAGCGATGCCAACTTGATGACGAATATCATCTCCCATTGGGACATGATATTTTTCTTGAAGTAATTTGACAATTTCGTTTTTAGTCAGACCTTGATTGGCATTATTCGACTTTAGAAGGCTATAAATTAAAACGGATTTTCGCACCATTTTTCGTATTATAAAGACAATAATTTAATTTAATTACTAATAGTTAATTTTAATTTAGAAAAAAAAATTTTTTAATTTTAGAAACGTTGAAAACGCTAATGTCAACCACTTGGTAAAAGTTGTTCGACCGGAAATTGGCCATAAGAGAAGTAAATTGAAAGTGTTAATATTGTGAAGTCAGAATTGAATGAAAGTATTATTCGAGGAAAAAATACGTCAAATTTCCACACCTTTTGGGCGAGATTAAAAAATTTTTATATTTCTGTTCTGAGAAAAATAACGAATCATGTTTGTTGGAAATTTTATTCACCCAAAAGACCAAAATCGAATTATTTTTTAAATAAAATTCTCAATTTTTATTTACTTACAATTTATTTTCTTGGCAAATGAAATTTCTGACAAACATTAAGTAAATAAAATTCGACTGAATGAAAATATATAGAAAAAGAAGAAATAAAATTCAAATCTGAAAAAAATGTGCAAATTATGCGAAAAATTTGACAGAAATGAAATTTCAAATAAGATGGAAATTTTGAAAATATATAATTTCAAAATTTTTTTTTAAGAGAAGACAACAACAAGAGTTGAATAAATCAGTAAACTGTCGGTTTGACCGCACCCGGTACATTCCCGGGATTCGGTGCTGCTGCAAGACTAGCTGGTGTTTGCCAAGAGGGATGCGAGACGCTAGAGAGCTTAGAAGCAGTGGCAGCCAACCCCCAACCCCAATGGGTGGTTGTTGGGCACGGGGCAAAGCCTGGTTGTTCACAAGGGTTGGGAGAGGACTTCTGTCGTCCAATGTTGTACCAAGGTATACCCTGAGACCAGAGAGGAGGAATAGCAGAGGGGTAGTGAGGGAGTGAATGGCCAACGAGTCTGATTTCCGTCGGGAATTTCGCGCTATCCTGTCCAGTCATGCGAAGCTGCCTTTAATCATTTGATTGCCGACGCTTTGATTCCTTCCCTAGGAAATCCGATACCAATTGCTAGAGTTTAAGCACAAGCATCTCTAGATATAATCCAGAAAGCCGGAAAAGGGTATCCCTCATCGTTATACTCTGCGGCGATTTCTCATCTCAAAGGATAAACTTTCATGGATAAGCTTCGATAGTCCTGTCTATGTATATAACCTCTTATTTGTATCGAAAATAAATTAATAAACTAATTAAAGTCGTTTTATAACGAGACGCACGAATATTAACCAAAAATCACGAATTTCAATTTCAAATTTCAACTTAATTCTGATTTTGGAGACAATAATTCAAATGTCCCATGAATGTATATATTTCCGTGAATAAACGGATATAAAAATCTGAAATAAAAGAAAATAAGTGAATTGTCTTACGTAAGAGGCCAAGAGTCGACGACTTTCCTTCTGTCCGCGGCTGAAGAAGAGATGATTTTTGTAGAAAAAGGGCCCTGGCGTTTTTCTCGTTTGCTCTTTGCAATTGAGTCAAAACCCCCGATGATGCAGTCGGTCCTCGAAGTCTGGGCAAGTGGATTATTGACGGCACAAAACAATGGCGTAAAGCTTTGTTCGCATTGAGTCCGTTTCGTTCTCTCCCGGTTGTAATATGTTCGATATGCCAGTGTGTGAGGGCCTGCCTGTCCATCCGTCAGTTTTATGTACGAAGTGCTCCGATAAGCCCCGGGAGTACTCCACGAACAACGAGTCAAG
Source organism: Leptopilina clavipes (assembly GCA_001855655.1). Taxonomy (NCBI): domain Eukaryota; kingdom Metazoa; phylum Arthropoda; class Insecta; order Hymenoptera; family Figitidae; genus Leptopilina; species Leptopilina clavipes. Next base: position 235,117 of record JUFY01025971.1, on the reverse strand, counting down.
TACAGGCCTATAGTACATCTGGCTGTCTGATCCTGCGGTGTTTATTAAAAATCATGCCAAACACGATCAATTCTTTCCGAGGATCTTCAAAAACTCCTGCGTCAGAACAAAAATTCAAATTAGTATCAAACATATATATTTTATTAATTAATTAATATTAATAATTAATAATAATTTAAATTATAATCAAGAAAATAAATACAATTAAATCAAACGAAAATTGACTTTTCAGTCGCAGTGAATAAAAAAACGTCCTTTCTTATTGTGCGAGAAATCATGTAAAAAGAGTTTAAATTTTAATCATTTGAAAATTAATAAAATATCTGAAAGAAAAAAAACTCCCACATCTTTTCGTATATTTATTTTGAGTAGCCATATTTGAACATTCAATCTGAACCGCGATTTGCTCCCAATATATATAGTATATATGTGATGGAGGCGAGGATGAGCAGCCATTCGGAAAAAGATCTGAAACTTTACTCCCAGGGAATGATTCTTACCCTGAGGATTGAAGGATTGGGGGTGACCTTATTGGTCTCTGCACGAATAAGCGCTCGGGATTTACCCAAGGGAATTTATATGTATATCGAGGGGAAAAAATTCTACGGTTGCACGATCTTTGATTACATATATGGAGGATTTTCACCATCTATAGTATATTAATTAAGAGAATGTATGAATTAATTAATTAATTTATATAATAAATATTCATCTACATTCTCAGTACTTGGTAAATTTTTATAAAAAATATTACTCTACCAGAATAAAAAAAAAAAAACGTTTTTAAAGTCAAATTTCCTTGGACATATGTAAAATTAATTCGCAGATTTGAGAAAATATTCTTTGGACGAAATAAAATAAATGCAATGAAAGAATACTCGATCAAATTTAAATTTGAATTGAATTTCTTTGATGGAATATATAGTGAATTTTCTCCAACTTAACAAAACCTTCTTTCTGAACACATGAGAGTTTATAAGCCGCTGATGGTTCGAGTCAAGCGCGATTAATCGAGAAATCCCGTAACGTTCATTCATATACATACTTTATATATGGTGGTTCCTTATCCATTAAATCATACGGACACGTTCTCGTATAGGACGGTACATGTCAGCCAATGAATACCATGATGTTTGCATAGGTCCAGAGGTGCAATAGGCATGATGGCTTCAAGGGGGTGAGAGGGGGAGGAAGGGAGGAAATAGGTAGGGGTATATTATGGGGTAGATTTGAAATGTTGACGGTAAAAAGAGAGGTAGACTAAAAGTGAGTTTAGTACCATTGAGAAGGGGGGGAAATGATATAACTGGGTAGAACATGAGGAAACCAAGGAGCGGCGAGTCGAGCCAAAAGAGAAGAGTCTCCCCCCTATGTACACTCAGCTGTCGGCCCTGTTTTTACGGGCATTCTGTTCTCCTGCGCGCCTCTCTCTCTCTCTCCTCTCTCTGTATCTCGAAAGCGTGCTGCAATGCAAACGTATACGTTAAATATATGTACATTTATTTTATAACACATTCAATATTTATATGGAGTTATGTCATATTTATTAGAAACTCATTTTATTCACCTTTTATTATTTTAGTTTATTCTTTTTCACTTATAAATACTTTTTCAGGAATTAAATTGAATTTAATTACAGATGAAAATTCATAGTCAAACAAAAAAAAAAAAATTAGCAAAAGATAACTCTAGTACAATTTCTTTTACAAAAATTCCCCCTTTTGCTAAACTGAAAATATATTCGCAATTTTTAGAACAAGACATCAAATCAGGAAATCCTCGATTTAAGAGAGGTTTCCTCCCATTCCTCTCTCTCACTTACTCTCGGAAAACGTTTCGCTCTATGAAAGGAGGGTTGGTTTGGAATTGTAGCCGAAGGAAAAGTCCCGTGGGATGCGAATGCTCGAAATCGGTATGTTGCTTTGGGAAATATCAAGAGGGAGGGAGGAAGAAATAAAAAAAAAAAGTAAGAATGAGATGGTACGAGAGGAAAACTAAAGTGAAGGAAAAAGAAGACGAAAACGAGAAACACGAAGTGCGCTTCGTCGAGCGTAAATTCACGATATTGCCTCTATTCGACAATCTACAGCGCTTCCAAATATCTAAAATCTTCTAAAAAAAAAAGTAATGCCAATTTTTCCATAAAATATTGCCTACTTTCACCTCTTCCACCAAATATCTCAATATTTATCTCCCTCCAATTATCAAAAATTTGTACCTAAATTTTCTATAATTGGGGAGCGAATCTTTTTGACTCTATATTTACCAACGCTTTAGTTTTTTTTTTTTTTTTTTTTTTTAGAAAAAAAGAAATTGTCAAATGAATGGAAATAAAGAGCCATTAGAGATGGGAAATTTGATCTGAGGATTTTGGTTGGCTCTTGAAAGCTCCGCCTTTCATGAAATTCGATCGTAACTTAATTCCAAGGGCTTGGCGTAAATATATATGTTGGCTTGGGGAAGAAAAAGAGTATAATGGCAGACAATTTTTCGTAAAAATAAAAAAAAACCATTTTTTATATATATATATTTATGACAACTTCAATAAAAAATAGATGATAAATATTAAATACTCTCACGAGTTAATTATATTATTTAAAGTTAAAAGTATTGAGCAGAAAAAAGGTTCACATATCCACTTAATAAACTTAACATCATAAAAGTCAAACCACGATAGTTTGATTTTAAGTAGAAATGCAAATAAACAAGAAAATAAATTGAGAGTCAATAAAAAAGGAGATATTTGATGAAAAAGTAAAAGGTGCGGCATTACATTATTAATCAACACGTAAATTTTGTAGAGAGAGAGAGTTTTGTCGAATGAGGGAAAGAGAGAAAGAGAAATATACACACATGGCGTGAATTTATGTTCAGTAGTTCGATTAAACAAACAGTATTTAATCTGAGTATCGGGGATTGCACATCGTTTTATCTCGTAAAATGAGGATTACATGGCGAAAGAGCAAAGCGAATCGCGTTTGTGGACTCGGCTTCAACCCGCCGTCGCGCGAGTATACACACAACTGCAAATGTGTACATTTCTACGGCCTAATTCCAATTGCTTAGGACAAATCATACAGATTAGCTACAAGTTTATATGTATAAAGGAGTGAGTGTATATATACATAAATTTATACGCCAATTAACTATAATGTATTTATTCACCGCTGAAATTGCTTTTTAAATTAGTTGAGTCTGATTTTTTAAATAGATTTTTATACATGTGTGTATATATACTCTAGATTCGAGACGCACAAGTGCCATCAAGTAAAATATTTACCGAGAATCTTAAAAAGGATGAGGAAAAATATTTCCTTTTAATTATTTGTTAAAGAGTTTCTCGGAGCAATGGAAATTTCGAAAAACAGAAATTCCATGAAATTGAATTTTAGGAATGAGGAAAAAATCGAAATACATGTACGTGTGACATTTAATTTCTATCCGACGAGACCTGTGAAATTTCTCGCAGGGAATTGCGACGATCCCTGGGGCAACTTCGAAATTGAAAGAGCGGCCAAATTATCGGGAAAGTGCTGGTGACAGTAGCTGCAGCAAGACGACGACGACGACGACGATAGTGGCGGCAAGAAGGAGTTCGAAGAGACAAGTCTTGAGAAGTCTGAACCCTGCAAACTTTCAAGGGGAGTTCGAGGGTGGAGTTTCAGTTCAGTGGCATTAGACTGGCAAATTCTGGATTCGAGTTACCCGTTCTCTCTCTCTCTCTCTCTCTGCACTTTTGCTTCCCCAACCCCCATAAGCGAGCTTTCTCCTGGGCTCCAACACGTTTTAGCAAGATTCACTATCCTTTACTTTCTCTCAACTTTCAGCCCCCTCTTCCGCACTTTTCCACCCTTCAATTCAAGCTCCTTGAAGCTTCCTTTAGCGTGCCTCTCTTTCTCCAGCGAGGAACTTGGATTTTACTTCCGAGAGTAATATAACGGAAAAGGCGCGGACACGATGAGGAGGTAGCGGTGTGCAGGCGGCTAGTTTTATTAATTTCGAAAGTTCCCAAACTGATAATTAGATCCCCACGGAGCTGCTCGGAAACCCGCTTCCCTTAATTTAGAGCAGAAAATGATGAAGATTTCTGTCTCGTGGCAAGCGACACGCCTCTATAAATTTAATTCCTTTTTTATTGCGCATATATTTCCCCTGGGATTTGTTAATTGATTGTTAATTTATATTTCTCCGAGACAATTTTCCATAGATTCTTGCATTCTTTTTCCGTAATTCTTGAAACATTTTAAATTTTTTTCTTCCAGTGTTCTTCAATTTTATTTCGCCTTCTTCCTGTTTGTTGAATTCAACTTAAAAATTCTGTCAAATTTTTTCAAATGAAAATTTTCTAAACGCAGAATCTGATTTATAAAAATTCAGTTAAATAAAAATTCTTCGGTATGAAAATTCGGTTCGATAAAAATTCTCATTCGTCATTTTTATTCGAAAAAAAAATCGTCAAGTAAAATTATTTCTTTTTTTTTGTTGTTGAAAATTTGACTTTTTACACTATGAAATTGAAGTTTATATACATATATAATGTCTTTATGTTCGCGAGATATATAATGTGTCTATGATCGTCGTGAAGCTGAATGAAACAGCACAATATTTGAGTCGACCATACCCTTGCTTGCTTCGCTTCTCCTCCATTGCTAGACAAATATACTCCGAGTCAACATTCACAATACCAAATACAGCCTCACTCTCTGTCTGATTGTGCAGCTAGGTGAGGATATACTCTGTACAAGCTGCATTTACACATTTATTCCTATCTATATTTCTCGCACATAATCAACAATTTTCATAGCACGCGTGTTTAGTTTTCCTGTTATTTCAATTTTTTCCCTTTTTTATTTATTTTTTTTTTATTTTACAAATTGAAATCTCACACTTTCAGTTTTCCTTTTTTTTCCTCAAAAGTTAATATTCTCTTTTATTTCAACAAGAAGAGAAAAAGCTTTACGAAAAAAATAAAAAAACTTCTTTTGCTTCCTCGTGGAGGAAGCTTTGTATTTAAAGATATAATTTTGATTTAGGAAATCTTTCGCTCTTTCAAAATTAAACATATATCTCTAATGGAGAAATGAAATGAGAGAATATGATGAATAAAAAAGTAGTGAGAGAGAAATTGAAAGTAACGCCATGGGCTTTTCGTAATTTCGTGAATGAAAAGGGTCCGAGACGAACACTTCTGTAGCAAAATGACGTTGAGTGTACTCGAATAGCCACGTGGGACGTTCATCTCTTCCGTTCGCCATCAAGTTTCGGCCTATATATATATATACGAATACGCGATTCACATTCGAGAAATGTTACGTGTTTCATCACAAGAGTCCTAGAAATAATTCGATGTCACACCAAGCTGCGGTTTTACATCAAATTCTCAAGGACTTGTGGGTATTGCAACCAGATATTAATACATATATTAAGTGCGGAACAAGACTGAAAATGACACGTGCAATCAGCGTTTTAAAAAATTCAAATAATTCAACAATATTCCTTTTGTTCCCTTTCATTTGAATTTATAAAACAAACCGAATTTTCATTTCACCCCTTTTTGTCTCTCCCCTGTTTTTCATTTACCTAAAAAAAATTATATATTTACAAGTTAAATTATGAATTTTGTATAAAAAAGAAAAGATTTGATAGACTTCTCCTCAATTGACAATTGACCCCAAAGGAAATAAATATTTTCATTTCCAAAAGTGGAGGATAATTTCCCTAAACTGAATACAATTAACAGAGAGCATTTTTCGAAAAGCAGGAAAAACTCCTCGCTATTGATATACAATATTAAAAGGCGTCGTTTATATATGTATTCGTGGGGGATCAGAAATGAAATCGGTATTCAAATCCCAAAACAAATTCGTGACAAACCGAGCAATATATGTAGCATTTAGCTGGTATTATTTTGAGCCTTTCGCTCGTCATCGCAGGTTCGTGAAAGACAGAGAGAGGGTGCAAAGCACAATACGAGATATTCCGTGCATATTTCCCTATGGCTCGCTCTTGTATTTAATGCATCCATTCCCTTGTGCTACAGCCCACATATATAGCTAGGGGGTCCTAAGCCGTCCTGTCGCTCAAGCTTACCCCTGATTTGCTTCCCGTTACTGTACGACATTCCAGTCAGGAACCACATTTGACGCCGGCGGGCAAAGTCCAACGAGAAATATCACGGGGGAACACAACTCCAAATCTGCTCAATTGTTTTCCGATACCCCTGATAAAAATGAACCTCTCCTCCGCCCCCTTTGTTTGGGGTCACGGGTTAAACCGCGCACCTAATAAATTTATATCCACTCCTCTAACAGAAATAAAGCCTATCATTCCTTCATTTATGGAAAAACATCTTCCGTCCCCTAAAAATCCAAAAAGCAGTCTCCAAATGGTCGACTTTCTATCTAACAGAAAAATAGAGATTAGAATTTTCATACCAAAGAATTCTACTCAACCGAATTTTTATTGCAATTAATTTGCAATTAACAGAATTTTTATTCAGCCAACCTGAAAATATTTACTAAAGATCTTGAAAGAGTCAATTAAGCTAAAAAATATTTTTGTGAACTAATCGATAAACGATTTTTGTAACAAAGGATGAATATAATAATGATTTTGAAATAGAAATGACCACCAAAGAAATAATTCATAGAAGGTACTTACTATAAGTCTGTTCTCTTTGTTTTCAAGGAGCTAGCGATAATTTCACCATGAATTTTAATTCAACAGCGCTCGAAGCGTTCATGAATTTTAATTTGCCTCTTTTTGCTTGGCTCCCGTCCTCTATATCCCTTTCCTTGTCTCGCTCGAAGCTTTTTTTTTTTCTTCTCCGTCGAGAATCATCTTTTTCTCCTTCTCTCTCGTTCTTTGCGTCTTTTCCTTTGGGTTCATAGTGTGTGTGTCCCGTTACCAAAGAGAGAACAAGATTTCCTCCTTGAACAGCACTCGATGCCGCTTGTGACTTCGTCCCGTACGAGTTTTCGACGATTTCACACGTATAGCCCATCCTCCTCACCATCAGCATCCCACTGGTCCTCCAAGTCATCTACAAGTACAGTCAAAGTTAAAATTGATCTCGAATTTCAAATTACAAATTCGCAATTTATAGGGAAAGCATTTTTATAATTCTACTTAGCAAGATTTCCGCTAAATGAAAAATAATTTATAACTAGAAATTGTTAGATACAACAAATTTTTAAACATTCAAGTTTGAAAATTTTCCGTAAATTTATATTTTGCAGTGTAGGAAAAATTTATCGAATCGTCTGGCAATTATAAATTAAAATAAATAACTAGAAATCGTTTCGAAAAAATAATCGCAAAATTGGAAATATTTTTAAATACTGTACAATTTTACCTGGTTGAGACTTGGTTGCTTCTTGTTAGCACTTAATTAACTACCAGCGTCTCAACCAGTCTCGAATACTCAGTTCGTAGCGACAGAAAAGAATAAAAAAAATATATATCCACAAGAGAGAAAACGCATCTTGCGCTAAAAACATCTCTTATTTTCTACGCTGACACACAGGATGACATTCCAGTAACTTATTCCTCGAATTGCAAAAGAAATAATAACTATTCAATACTTTAAGTAACCATCAGAAATATTAAAAAATTATCATCTCTTCACAAAAAAATAACCATCACAATTTACAAATTTTTTTAATTCAAAATATCAGCAGTGAAAAAAAATGAGAATATAGACATAAATAGTGTCTAATATCGCAGATATGGAAATTTGTAAAAACTTGCTTCAAAGTTATCTTGATTTCATCGAAAGGAAAAAATTTAATCAGTTTGCACATTTTTTTTCCCTCCGCACACTAAATAAATTATATCGCTCACTCAAGTTTGATTGGAGATCAACATTTGGTTTACATTTTTCAACGAGCAATAGAAGAACAATCAGAGAGAAACAATATACATTAGATTTGAGTGATTCTGTACACAAGGAAGATTTAAATAAAAAAATATTATGACTCAATATTTGAGAGGTAAATAAGAAATGTTGCCTTTGGTAATCGAAAGCCTATATATCGACTCATATATATTTTTCAGCTATAGTATATATTGTATAATATAACCGTGTGTATGCGCAAAATATGTATATATATATATATGCTTCAATAGGTGTCGTTTGTGCTTGGACAGGCGTATATTTGGTAAACATGTGTCTCACTTTTGGCTTCCTATCTGTGTGTGTATTGACAGTTCAAAATCCTAGATACAACACATTGCACGAGCAATGTTTACGGTATACATACAAATACACATACATACTTGTGTATATCATTGTTGTATTTGAAACGCAGGACAATTGCACCTGGTAATGTCAATTTGTTACCGTTTCTATACATGTGAGTAAAGATAAATATTTTACCGCGGGAGCGCACGCGCTTCCTCGCACCCGATTTTCTTTCGATATCAATCTTTAACTCTTAACGATTGACAAATATTTGCTGATATCGAATACCTTAACATTTTTTATCAACACTAATTTTGTGTATTTTAATGTTGTCCATGAGCACTTTCACATTCAGTAAATTCCACATATCAGAATTATATAAACAAATCCAACAATTTTCCACCAAGATAAAAATCTTCATATACTGAAAAATTAAAAGAAATTTGAAATCTTATTCAAAACTGAATTGTATTTTTTTGATTCTGAAACAAACACCTGGTTCTAAAATATATTCTGAACTCATTTTGGATTTGCATTTGTTTGCACTGATTATTTCGGATTTGATTAATTCTAGATTGACATGATATGAATCTAAACGATTTCAAAACTAATCTCGGATTTGTATTTATTATACACTAATTTTATAGACAAACACGATTCTGAGCTATGTATTCCAAAACTCATTTCAGATTTCTGTATAGTTTCAGTCTGCAATAATATTGGATGAGTTGTATTGCATTCCTGACTAATTCTACACTGATGCAAACAAATATTTGAATTCATTGTAAATATGCATTTTTGTCTGAACTAATGCTAATTTCCTACATCTGCATAAATTAAAAACTTCTAGTTTTGGATTTTCGTCTGGACCAGTTTAGTTAACAATTTACATACTATTATAGTTAATTTAGAATGTTTATATTTATAATTTAGTTTACATTTCTATAATTTGTAACTAAACTAATAAAACCGATCCAATGATTAGAATAGCTAAAAAGAACCTTTCAGAATTAATAGACATTGAATACATTGCGCTATAAACTAAAGTAATGAATTAATTTACACGAGTCGTGGGAATTGGGTAATTTTATTTACTTTAGATTATGATATGATTGTACTTAGGAATGAGACGAGTGGATATAATTTGGTTTTAGCAAACGACCGCAAAATGCTTTGTATTAGCACTGCACATATAGACACGTTCATTCCGCGCGACAGAAGTTTGACGACAAAATATTTGTCGTTCAAACAGCCCGGATCCTGAAAGTCCCTAGGATTGACGTTGCGTCAAGCCTCGATTTACTTGACCGAAGCACACTGCGGGAAAAAAAATTTTAAAAATGACCTCATGGCACCATGACCCACCTCACCATTCCATGAATAAATTCTCACATCATCATCATCATTATTATTGAAAAACGTACTTTGCAATTAAAAATAAAACCCTCAAACGTGTATTAATTTCTTCTCTACAAGAAAAAATATTTCCATCACAAAAAATAAAAAGCACATTTTCCGTACAAAATTCTAGATTCAATTTTTAATAAAAGTCGAACTTTGAAGACTTTGAAGAAGAAATATTTATAAATGTCTAAAGCACAAAAATTAAGTAGGAGAAAAAAATTTACAGATTGCGTAAATGTTAGAGGCACGTGTCGTGGAAAGCAAATACGGCGTATACTTGGCGCTACCTTGGTGCCACGTGTTAACCAGGCTAACCGAGATAATCACTCATTACAGACATTTAGCGTGAATACCGAGAGTACTTGCGGTTTTTCTCAAGACGTGTGAGAGACCAACTCGCTCTCTTATTGGATAAGAATAACACAGCGGCAATAATTCTTACTGCAAACATATCGGTCAGTCTGTTTAGCGTGTGATCTCAAAAAATTTTTTTGTCACATCTTTTTCAAAAAAAAAACCAACTCATAAACTGTCTCCTTTGGTTTCCATTTCCAAGAAATAGCACGCACTTGTCAAAATTCATTCCATATTCGTACTCTCGAGTGCATCTTAATTATTCTCTACTCAATAGAGAAAGGCGTTTGCTGAAACATAGTATTTTTTTTATTGCTAATGGATTGGGCTGAAGAATATGAAAAAATGTGCATTTTTTAGGTGACACACACAAACACACGTACGCAGAGTGTGTGACATTGCGATGTTCGATCGCATTCACATGTGTGTTTGGAAGGTCGAGTGACGTGGTTCCAGTCCCGGCTGCGCAAATATTGATCGACGGTTGTCGTTGCGTTCGAAAAATTCCACCAAACTGATGGCATGAAATATAATTGACAAGGCGGACGGCACAACCAGGACATATCGCATGTATACGTCTCCTTGTCGAAGAATATCCCCCGGACGATTATTTATAGCTATATCCGCCATTCTCAACGAACCTCCATTTTGCTCTCTCTCGATCCCTCTTTGAACTATACAGTATCAATCATTTCTTCCTGAACTTCTTCACATTAAAAATCATTTTCCAACTATGATGATGTATAAATTCCTGCGTCAAATATCCCTTTTGCTGTACTTTTCTAAAAATAATTTAATAATAATTTAATAATAAAAATAATCTACAGCTGTCGCCAAATAGGATTTTTCCTTTTTAAACAAGGAACATTAGCAACTAACTTCCATTTTCAGAACAGAAATAAATTCCGAAAAGCAAGAACTCTTGATTAGTTCCATTGACCGCAAGTGAAAAGAATAACAAAAATAAGTGTATATTATCATATGTCATCTGACAATATTTCCGGTTGGTGAAATTTAACGACAGAGGGTTGATTAAGAGACGAGAATGGACAGACGGACAAACGGATCACGTCAATAACAAATAAGTATGTTTACAAAAACGGTTTAGCGCCATCCGTGAAGTTGGAAATACGAAAATCGCGTCCCCCTGAATTTTGAACGTTGCTGCAGGGGGTAGGGGTGTTTTTTTTCAAGTGGCAGTGCACTACTACTTTCTTTTTTTTAAAAAAAGGGGTAGTAAGCATTTACACGGCATCCAGCTGTGCCTCCTAAACTCTAGGACATGGTGTATTACGTACCAACAAACCATGGCTTACCACGGGGGTGGTTTTGACGCGTGCTACCCTTCCTTGTCCGTCTACCACCTGTTCTTTACTCGATTCATATATAGAACGCAAAATAGGGTACGTGTACACTTCAATTATCCATATACCTAACACTGACCGCCAACAAATTGATATCACGATAAGATTTATCTAATAAAAGGGAACAAGTGATCTTGAAAACATTGATTTTCCCTCTCAAGATTCTTCAAACGACAATATAAAAGATTAATTCATTTCTAATTAATTTCCATTCAAGAATTAGGAGACATTAATCCTGAATTTTTCGTTTTTTTCCATGGATAATTGTGCGACATTTGTATACATATTAAAACACTCTCGTTTTGGAAAATAATTCCTTCTGACAATAATGATCTGCGTTTTCCAATTGAATCGCATCATCGTAATTTCGGGCATTATAATTGAAATTTTGTGTACTATTGAGAGGATGGACATTCAAATTTTCAACGAAACAGGGGCGAATGCAATGTTAATCGCATTATCGTTTATCGTCGATAAATCAGATAATTAGCGACCGTAAGCGTATCGTAAATCGGAATTATCTCATCGATTTGGAATGCATGGAAAACGGATATTCCTGTACACTTAATTTGTCGCATATCAGCGTGAACATTTCAAAGATCCTTGAATCACCGTTAGATTCAATAAAATCCCAAAAATCATACAATTTTACTGAAAAATTATTTATCCAGAAAAGAAACTTGATGTTGTGGAAAAATGTTTCTTCAAAATGATCAAGATTTGATGATGTCTCGAATTGCCCTGTTTGCCATTCCATTTTGGTCCCGGTGATTCTAAATTAGCAACTATTCCTCAACATCGTTTTTCAAGTATACTTAAGAGTAGCAGACAAGAGAATCTAATCTCGAACTTAATTTCAATTAGATTATCGATGAGCCCAGTCTCAATAAAGGGAACGATGAAAATCACAGCGTAGAGGCGACAAGGGCATATCACTCTCTGGTCCTCAAGCCACAACAATGCGAACAATCGTAAAGGTCACGTGCTGCAAGGCGGTTAATAACGGTGTAACAAAGGCGGCTCCAATGTTTTACAAACAGCTATTCGCCACGTGTACACGCCCTGTCAAAACATTCCAAGTTTTCCTATCCACCATCCCTAGCGTCGTATCACGTCTGTGATGTACTTTTAGTACACGCGTGTACCATACGGAAATCAGTACCAAGGCGATGAGGGCAGTCGTGGTCCAGTGTAGACGCGTGTCTCCTGTACCAAAATTGATCCAAAATCCACCCCTAAAACGAAAGACGTACACCATGACGAATGCATGGGAAATAACTCGAGTCGTGAGCGTTTATTGGAAAGGACGAAAAACGCCCCGGGGAATTAATACTCATCAATTCAATAATACCATTCATATAAGCTGTTTGCGAGACTCGAAAGTGCCTTTTGAATTTAATAACCTGCCTAATATATCTGTTGCCTGAAACTTGTCCACAAGACACTTGAGTTTTACAATATTATAATGCATTTTTTTACCATATCATTTATTCATAAGAAGTCATCCATAAATTATACGAAACCCTCTTCAAAATTGTTGCACAATTTATTAACCAGTGAGTTGAAATACTAAAGGAAACTTATTTTTTACAAATGGGAATTGACCAAGAATTACCGAATCATTATTAAGTAATAGTAATTATTCGAAAATATACTGAATTCTTGCGACATACGTGGACGACGAGAGCCTCAGGGAATTTAGTGGTTTCATGTACCGTCGGAACCCTTCTAAGGGAGTACCATCGAAAGGTGGTTTACATCGTCGAGTAGCGCATCGTGATTAATTTCCCCTTCTCCTACGGTAATTGCTTTTTAAGTACCCGGACTATGCGTGTGGGAAAGCTCAGATATACTCCAAGGGACCGAGTGTGAGAAGAAAGATAACGCAATTATTTTCAACGAGTCTTCTCCCATCACTAATACTGAAATACAAAATGTCTTTTTCATTTTAAATATTTAATTCACTGTCTTTACTTTCTATTTTCAAAATCAATTGTTATTTCAAACTTTAATTTAACCAGATAATCCTAATTCCATAGTTTTTTTAAATGTAATAAATCGAGTCTTGAATATTTGGAAGAAAAAATGCACAGCACTTGAAAAATTCAAAACTGAACCTACCATCTGACAAACTTTGATATACACTCCCAAGTGCGGATGGGATACGAGATGAAAAGTTGGAGGAGTTTTCAAGTACTTGAATTTTTTTTTCTTTCTTTCCTATCCTTCCTTTTTTTCGGTGCTAGGACCAAAGTGAATCGCGGTGAAAACGTGACGGATACAATGTCTGTATTGTTTGTGTAATGAAAGTAGTAACCCACAGTAACCCGCATTTTGTTTACTTCAAGTAAATAAGCAAACAAGAAATTGCAGCGGCTCGTCCATCGACTTTGCCTGGAAGGCTCTCCTGGGCGACGATTAAGAACACCCCTTTTGATGAGAAAAAAAAGTACGACTCTCTTTTGAGCGCTGAGATAATATAAATAAATTTCATCCACTACATGGTCACTCTTGTTGATGTTATCGTTAACATTTACATTTCAGAGTTGTAGATTCTTTGTAAAGGAAAATTGTTTGTAAAGGAGAAATGTCTGGAAAATTGTTTCGATGAATAATAAATTGTAACTCCAAATTTTGACTTAATATCAAAATTATCTTCATACAGTAAGAATTATAGACCAAATATTACCAGGGAGGAAACAAAGTAAGATGAGAATTCACATGGTTAAACTTGTGGTCAAGATGACCGAAGAATAAGGTCACGAAAAAAATAGGGCTTATAAATGAGTTGATCCAGAACGGCCCTCATCGCCATTATGTTATTAGCCCTTCTCGGATTCAGGAAAATACTAACAATCACCGCATTTCTTCCTATCCTGACAAATGGATCATACTTATCAGACTTTATTGCCAAAAGCTGATAATTAATTTCGAGCAATGTCTAACTTTTTCTTATTCTAATCAATTGTCCTTATTTTAGAAACTGAAACTTCTCACCTCATTTATTACTAATTCGAAAGGGACAATTTCTAACAAGAGTAGAAAATTCGGAACAACTTGGAAATTCGAAATTGTATTTATAAGCAAAATAAAGTGATGGGAGAAAACCAATATTTCTGCAAGAGCTTATTGATGACATTGAGTATAATCAGCTACTCGCAATGAAGAATAATAAAAGGATATAGCAAGTGCTTTAACAATTGTTTAGATTTGATCGGAGAGTTAATTGCGATAATTAAAAATATAAAGGGGACGTGTCTCCTGTGCAGGGGTCATAAACTATAACATATGCTGTACTGAGTTAAATAATCAGACCTGTAGTCAAGCTCTATGTATACGTGAAATGAGTGACGAGGTTTCGTGCAACACGTTAGGTTGTATAACTTGCTCTGTCCGAGTAAACTTGCGTCACACGATATCCGCCATATGCTTTGCTTTTGCAAGCGGCGTCAATCCGTAGTTCGTTTGCTCTCGCTCTTTAATTATTCGTCGAGTTGCAAATTTCGCATGCTGTGCATTTTCCACCGTTCTGTTTCATTTATACATATTATATATCTTCCCTTGATGATGATGATGGAAAAAAAAGAATTTAAAACAGCTCCAAAATTATTCTTAATTAATTTCAATTTAACGCGCGTATAAATGTTGAACTTCCATTTAAATCACGTTAAATTAATTTTCAACGTACAGCAAAATGTCTGAATTTTGCCAAAGAAATGCAAAATGAATCTAATTCAAGTACCGCGGATTTATTAAGAATCATAAAATAATATTAAAAAAGAGAAATTGGGTCGAAATGGAAAGAGCGGTATTATGTTTTATTGCGAGAAAGATTTTGACGCTTGCTAAAATGTAACTTATAGAGTATAGGATAAAAATAGAATCATATACCTATGGCTGGGGATTTTATCGGGGAGAGATTAAAGAGGGTCAATCGTCGGCTAATCTTTCGTTTTCTCTGGTGGGTGCTTCGATAAAACGATGAACTCATATTAGCAGCGAGCAAGTCGATACCTCGATAAGGTTCTAATCGATAAACGTTGGTTGTGGTGGTAGGTGAAATTGGTTGGTTGACTGACTAGCTGCCAGGGGTATATGCATATAACCTTTGGATGGAAAGACTGCCAGGGCGAGCGCTGCTAGTATAGATTGAGCAAACAGTGCATTTACAGCATGAAACTACCTAGCTTCTGAATTTTCTCACCGCCAATCGATAACAGTAATCGATTTCCGATTAACGATTATATCATGCAAAGAAGACACTCGAAGAATACAGAAACTCGCTTTTCACCTTTCCAGACACCTGTTTTAGAAACTTTTTACAAAAATTCTGGAGAAAAATCTCGTTTTGTTGCATGGATATTTCTTAAAATTTTCCATCAGTTCGAATTTCTTCTTCCAGCCTTTTGCTATAGCCTAAAATTCTTCGAAAGCCCATTAAAAAGAAGAAAAGAAACTAAAAATGTTTCTGGAAAATTTAGCAAAGGTGAAAGATTAAACACACGCGTTTATCGTCGTTTCAATTCGGACCAATTCATTGCACACGGTTTTCAATCGTTCGCAAACTGATCTTTGGGTTTTGGGTCGTAAAAAATTCATTACTCACTGGAGAAATCGATCCTGCTGGGTCTCTGTAATTACGTATACCAGGGACATTGATCTCCAAGCTTTCGAGTGACCATCCCATGTAGAAGATAAAGTTCATCGCCATTCTCCATTTTCTAAAAATAAATGAAAACACTTTTAATTACTGGTTGACATTTCAAACATATCGTAAAATATTTCTCATTTATTACTATTTGTGTATGAATAAATATCCCTTCTTTGAAAATGAAATATCTGGACAAACCTATACTATAAATAGAGTAAATTTAGAAAAAAAAACTAATAACTAAAAATTAGACCATATCGAAAGAATGTGTTTCTGTTTAAATTTCGTCTCGTCAAATTGAAAAGAAAAAAAATTACTTAATAATTTTCTCAATGATTTAAAAGCAATGCAAAAGAAAATTGAACATTACTTGGCGCGAAGAGATATTTACTTATTCACTTGGTTAAAAAGATAAGATTTGTACCAACATACAAGATAAGATTCTTTTCTCAGAAAATGACTCCAGAGATGTGCTGTGTCGGCTAAAGCTATATATTACCAGAAGGCAAAGGAAAATGATTCACAATCCTCTAATGACCCCAGGAAATTTACTCTTCGATTTCACAATCGAACATATTCCGACATTAACAAACGCATCCGTCCTTTCAAATCCCGTACACTCTGAAAAAAGAACAAAAATTACAAACTTAATAAATAAATAATCGTAAACGGAAAAGAATGGAATTTCAAGAAATTGAGAGACAGAAAGAAGGAAAGAAACAAGAAGACAGAGTGTGAAATTTTTTCTTAATTAATCGTCATCGATATGCGGAAAAAATGGTCCTGCTAATTAACAGAGTAATAATTAAACGGAAGAGGGGAGGTTAATTTAATTTTACAAAACTCGTTCGTTGAACTAAATACAATTTCGTTAATTAATTGTATCAACTGCTGGCAAGGTAACGAAGCAACGAAGTGAACCTGATTTGGCTAACGAGGCAAAATCTTCATCTTAAATTAAAGAAAGCACTCGCTCTGTACCTTTCCGCCATTACAGATTCACTTTGTCCTCGTCCCACACCCGCAGGTCTGTTCAACTTTAACGAGAATCGATTCACAATTATTTCCTCTTAATCCATCATTATTTGCCACTCACTCACGCGAACTTTGACTTGCTATTGCCATTTTTTTCCCTCTATTAAATCCAATAACAATATTATTGTTTTTCTCACTTCCATTACTATCAACATTTGATGTTAATAATAACAATAGACGTAATATCTTGATGGGATATCCATCGCATCGGTTGGAAATATTCTACGCTAACGAAACTTACACACGCGAACATCTTCACTTTCTTCGACGGTATACCACTCCGAATAATTGAGGGGGGCTAATGGATACCCGCTTCGAGTTTTGTTTGCACAGTTTTAAAACACGAGCGTGGAGTACGGACGTTTTTCGCGAAAGAGCCGAGGTCGAAGGGGCTTCGCTATATATCTTCTTTTGTACTTTGCGTGATGTGACTGATGGAGTCAAAAAAAAAAAGAATGAAAACAAAAACGAAAAGAAAGAAACAAAAATTCAAAATAGCTCTCTAATTTAAAAAGACTGCGGAGTAACGGAAAAAAAGGAAATCATCAAACAAATGAGGGTCAAGAGTTAAATATTATGATTATCTTAAAATTAATGCAATGGGAAAATATGGAACTATGAAACATGGCTCAAAGGTCCACTGTCCTGTGCAGTACTCTCTTTGGTTAGTAACAGCGTCAGGCGCCCGCTAGATGTCGAATGCTACTTTAACTTCAGTATACTCGCAATCGAGTCGAGTGACCCACTCTTTAAATACCCTGAGGTTTGCTCGACAAGGCAGCAATACTCTGTGAGATCATCTATATGTGACACTCCACGAAAGAAGGGACCTATCGTGACAACAATTTATAGGTTATATTTAGAAAAGTTTTTGCTTGATTTAAGATTCATTTTTAATTATCTGTAGTCAAAAACTATTTTTATTAACTATTTTATATACTTAATAATTAATAAAAACTGTTTTTGACTACAGATAATTAAAAATGAATCTTAAATCAAGCAAAAACTTTTCTAAATATAACCTATAAATTGTTGTCACGATAGGTCCCTTCTTTCGTGGAGCGTCACATATTTAGATGAATTTTTGAAAAACACATTTTAAAAAATGCGATTCACCTATTATAATTACTTTGGAATTACTATAAATTACTTTGGAATTATTTCTGTCTTAGTACGGAAATTTTGACTTGATGGAAATTACAGTAAAATTTGCAATGGCTTTATTAATAAACGATCATTTAAATGTCTGTTCGAATTCAAAAAAGGAATTTTATTTCCACCTATTATTAAACTTTCACGCTGCGAAGTGTAGAGAGGCCATTTTTACTAAACATCGCATGTTTCTCAGGGGCCATACTATCTTATCAAGACACGACGCAGTCTCTCTTATCAGAGAAATATATTTATGGGGTGGGACATGAACCTGGAGGATAAGTATAGATATTAAAAATAAAAAATGTTCCTACAACCAACTAAAACTTGTAATATTACTTTATGCCATATTTACCAAGTATTTGAAAATGTTTCCAAGAATTAAAAAAAAAAAAAAAATTGAAAAAGACCGAAATTTTAATAACATTTTTTTTATGATTTCTTGAGCAATTTTCTAAATTTCCACTCGTGAACGGCGCATTGACACACTGAAAACTCTGAACTAAAATATATATACGGTATATAAGGTTATTTACTCAAGTGTTAGGCGTTTCGTCAATCAGTCCTTGCCACTAATTAGGCGCCATAAATTTTAATTCACTGTTTCGATCGTTGCGCAATTACAAATGCGCGCATCGACGCGGGACACTAAAATATTCACCTTCTCGTGCGATACACAAAAAAAAAAGAAAACAAAAAAAAATATATAAACAATTCGAAAAAAGATTGTTTTCTATTTAAATAAAAATTTAATTACCAAAAATAATTACGAAAGTATCTACAAAGTTTAAAAAGAAAAAAAATACTTCATTGAAAAAAAATATGTTTATAAGAAATTAAAAATGTGTATTATGTCAATTCATTCGTAGTTTGCAGAAGAAATTATAAAATTAAATTTACAAAAAGAATAATTATTATTTAACAATATTATATGAGCTAATAAAAGTTTATTTGAAGAAATCAAAATTTGTTTGCATATTTAACAAATTTTTCAATGTAAATCAATAATAAAAATTTCATTCTTTTCGTATAGACAGTTGCCGCTTAATTAAATCATTTCTTTAAACTCAATTTGGATCTGTTATTATAAATTTAAAAGGATTATTATGTATCTCGTTGTAATCGTATTTAAAAAAAGAGACAAAAAAAACAATGTTCAAATAATTTCTTTAGTTTATTGAATAAAAATTTAACTCAAATTGACACAATCAAATTAAACACATGTTTTCATGAAAAAATTATATCTTTGATGAAATATTTTTTTCTTTTTTCAATGATGGCTTTTAATTTATTCTACAATAATGATTATTTTTAGGGCCAAAAAAATAATGAATATGTGACGCTCCACGAAAGAAGGGACCTATCGTGACAACAATTTATAGGTTATATTTAGAAAAGTTTTTGCTTGATTTAAGATTCATTTTTAATTATCTGTAGTCAAAAACAGTTTTTATTAATTATTAAATATATGAAATAGTTAATAAAAACTGTTTTTGACTACAGATAATTAAACATAAATCTTAAATCAAGCAAAAACTTTTCTAAATATAACCTATAAATTGTTGTCACGATAGGTCCCTTCTTTCGTGGAGCGTCACATATATTGACCTATTAAATTTGCTCATATTCGATTATGTGAAATTTCGTTTATTGTCTAGCAAGAATTTTCGGATTTGTAAAGTACGGATTGTTGTTTTTCGGATTTGTATACTAAATTTGCAGTGAAGAAAAGGATAAGACGTGAATTATCCGGTGTGAAGGAAGCTCCCGGGTACCCAAAATATTTAACCTACGATTAACCGCTCGTCGTATACAGAGTGATTCAAGAATCAAACACCAGAGAGTCAACCGCGGGGTATACATTGTACCGAATACGAACTTGGGGTTAACTTGGCATTTATGTCTATAGATATGTAGAATATAATAGTGTGCTTACACACACATAAAGCTTCAAGTGATGAATCAAGAGAGAAAGCGAGATGGAAGATTTTAGTGATTGATGTTTGAAAGGAAAGTGCAATAGAGAAAGTGAATGTGAGTGAGAAAGACGATGTGCGGAAACAGAAGGAGAGAGAAAGCAATGGCCGGGTAAACGGAAAGAGAGAAATGGAAGAGAGATGTTGCTGACATTGCTTCAACATATTTGAGTTGCTCTGCTCCCATGGCCAAATATTTATTTATTTGCCAGCGAATACATCGCGTTTGTATTAACTTGCGCAGTAGTGCAATTCTCTCTTTCTCTCCCTCTCTCTCTTGCTCGCTAATTTTCATCGTAATTCCCCTAACTGCTAATTAATCGCGTATTCCATTACCTCGCCTCAATCATAAAAATTATCAACTTGGTTAACGATTAGTTAACGATTCCAATTGCGTATACTGCTATTTTACATAATACATATGTTAGCTATTATAAAAAATGAAATATAAACCCTAGCTAGTAATTAATACCGCAACTATTTGGAGAATCTACCATATTAGTGCACTGGCCCTTGCTAATTAGTAATTAGCGTTAAGTTATAAATTTCCCCAATGGAAACAACAATTTATAGGTTATATTTAGAAAAGTTTTTGCTTGATTTAAGATTCATTTTTAATTATCTGTAGTCAAAAACAGTTTTTATAAATTATTAAGTATATAAAATAGTTAATAAAAATAGTTTTTGACTACAGATAATTAAAAATGAATCTTAAATCAAGCAAAAACTTTTCTAAATATAACCTATAAATTGTTGTCACGATAGGTCCCTTCTTTCGTGGAGCGTCACATATACAAAAGAAATGAAAATGAAACTTACAACGCACTAGAACTTGTGAATTTGACAATATTTCACAATATATATATATATATTCCGTTCCTGGGAATATTTGTTAGCAAATAATTGCAGAGTCATAAATGGCACGTGAGCTCAATTGAGCCAAGTTACGTTATTAGGATAAGTTGAGTTAAGAAAGGTCAGGACAGGAAGTCAAAGTTACAATATTGCCAACAAAATCCAGTAAACTCTCGAGCCAAGCGTTACTCCAAATATTACCAACTCAAACAACCATCCAAGTGAACCTCTTTCTCTCTCTCTCTCTCACTCTCTCACCCCCCCGAGTTCTCCCCACCCTCGAATCAAAGG
This sequence comes from Leptopilina clavipes, assembly GCA_001855655.1. Taxonomy (NCBI): domain Eukaryota; kingdom Metazoa; phylum Arthropoda; class Insecta; order Hymenoptera; family Figitidae; genus Leptopilina; species Leptopilina clavipes. The sequence goes on along the minus strand of JUFY01025971.1, from coordinate 213,853 downwards.
CAAAGATTTGTTCGGTCAAATAATAGCTTGAGCGTGCGAGTGAGACAGAAAGAGGGAGAAACCCATTTTCAGTGTGTGCTGATATGTGTGTAATACGAATCTTATGAGCTGATAAATCATCAAATACGCGAAATCGAAACGAAAATAAAGTCAACCTCTTTTCCAAATCGAATTCCGAAAACTATTTTCAATTAAAATAATTCTTATCGACTAAATTCACTCCTAACTGAAAATCATTGAAAAATATTCAAATGTTGTTGTCTGACTAAATCTTACTCTTACTACTTAGAGTATTTAAATCCCTGTGAACAGTTGTCAAAAAACTTTTTATTTAACCATACTTATTGTAATTATAGTCTGACTAAAGTTGGTGCAATTTAGCAAATTTACACAGTTGTCTGACTAAAAGATACTTTCACTACTGATTGTTCTGGTAAATAAGTTAACAAACTTCTGACTGACTAATCTTACTTTTACTACTGTCAGTAAAACTAACAAAAGTTTATACAGTTCTGTCTGACCTAAACTTACTTTTAATACTGGCAGTAAAGTGAAGTAAGTTTATACAGTTCTGTCTGACCTAAACTTACTTTTAGTACTGGCAGTAAAGTGAAGTAAGTTTATACAGTTCTGTTTGACCTAAACTTACTTTTACTACTGGCAGTAAAACAAACACAAGTTAATACAGTTCTGTCTGACCTAAACTTACTTTTACTACTGGCAGTAAAGTGAAGTAACTTTATACAGTTCTGTTTGACCTAAACTTACTTTTAGTACTGGCAGTATAAGTATAAAGTAAGTTTATAAAGTTTCTGCCTGACTGAAAATGACCCTTACTACTGATAATACAAGTAAACTTATCCACAAGACAATTGTAAATTTTTTCGCAACACAAAAACAAGAAATCGACCGAATTGCAAGAATGAAATATTCTCTAATGTAAATAAATCATTAGAAAAAAAGGGAGTAGAAATTGTCTCTCTTTCTAGAAAGTTTGCTGATTGTCTCATTGACCGATATGAGGTTCTCGACCCTTTCAGCGATAAAAATGCCGCCTTTGCTTGGGATTTGAGAGCAAGCCTTGATCATTGAGAACAATATCTGTTGAGACAAACATTATATATCCCACACTCTGCCTTCAATATACAATGTTCGATCATTTCTAGGGAATGTCAGTAGCTTGATATCATTGATACAGTCTTTATCATCGATGACAATCGATTTGATAAAATGAATGCGTTTTATTTACACCCGACCTACATTACTTTTCGATAAATCACCCATTGGTTATTAATGATAATATAAAGTCAAAACATTTAACATGATGTCATAATATCACTTTTCCGAATAATCCGCAAGAAAATAATATTCAAGAATGAGTTCTATAAAATCCCACTACTTTTTTTAAATTTACCCATATCGCATTTTTGCCTCTGAAATATTTACTTCCCAGTGTTTAAAATTTACAATAAATTTACTTTTCCGAATAAATAAAAATAATTACTACCTACAGTAAACATAAATGAATAAAATTTTCATATTTTTATAGTGTGCGACATACTTTTTAGATGACTTGAAAACTTACACCAGTACTATGGTAAATTTAATTCTATAGGTTTGTTAGCTCAAAAAACAAATAGCAAACACTAGTTTTCTTCAAAATGAGACACGTAAACAAAAGTCAATTTCAAGTAAATTGTATGTCAAGACATTCATGGAAACAAACATTTTTGCTATTTTTCTATTTTGTACTAGAAATGTATATATATATTTATAGAAAGGAAGTATTCTTTCAACGTTATGGATGACAAGAACAATAAAATATGGGTGTTAAAGTGTCTGAGAGAGGGGGGAGGAGAGACTAAACCACCCCCCTTAAAGCGTGCTTCTTGATGGTACGCGGGGGTTGACATTTTTAATGCCGACAAATAAAACTAAGGCCTCTCCAAATATATGCCAGGGAATCAGTAAACTAACACCGCAGAAATCGTCCTCTAACAAAGATCTCGAATCGATCCTAATACTATTATTAAAAAATAATAAAATAATTATTAAAAAAATAAAATAATTATGTACGTCCGGAGAAAAAATCTTCTCTATAAATGAATGCTGGAAAAATGATTTCGCAATATTCAACAAGATTTTCATTTTTTTCCAAGATTTTTGAAAAAATAAGGCGGATACATATTATCTCTCTTTCAATTATAACCTTTTTTTCTGTTTTGACACCTTTACTTCAAAAAGTGAAAGAAAAGAGGATGTTTTCTTTACTAATAGAACCTAAATTTCTAGATTACATATATAAAAATCGAAGCTTTGTTTCTATGCACCTGCAGGGGCAGACATATTTGAAGAAATATATATACGAAAAATGAGGAACGAGAGTTTTAAAGAAAGTTCTCATCGTGTGGCCAGGTGTCTATTTGCGTATGTCGAAGATCATCAAGTGGCCAGCAAGGATTTTCCATATACGATCTTTGTCGGCACAGTGGGTGGCTTTTTGTTTCTATCTCAAATAGTTGGTCATCTTTTTCTCACACATCTATATTTCATTTTCTTATATCAATCCCGTGAGAAAACTTTTCCCGACAACATCTCAACATCTCAATTTCAATTATTTGTACTAATTTTTAAACTGGTTTTTCATCAAAATCAAAACTTCCCACTGAAAAAAAAATTTATTTGATTCAAATAATGAATTACTTGACTATTATCAAATAAATATTTACTGGAACCAAATAATTTTTATTTCAATCAAATAAATCATTAATCAATATTATTAAATTTAAATCAATAATTTCTGTATTTGAGTCAAATACAATTTAATTGGCTCAAATAAAAATTATTTGGTTCCAGTAAATATTTATTTGATAATAGTCAATTCATTATTTGAATCAAATAAATTTTTTTTCAGTGTAGCATATATATAGTTATCAACTTGATTCACAAAACGAGAGAATTAACAATATAGGAAAAGTTTCTTTTACTACGAAAAAATTTACTTTTATCCAACTGCAAAATACGTTGCTAAACATTTTGAGAGGCAATTAAAGTAAAAAGCTTTTTGTAAAATGTGAGGCAAAAAATATTCACACACACTCGCATTCATGCATGTATCTTAAAAGATTGATATATATTGATTGATATATGTTTGTGAAGAACACATATATATAAAAGTAGATATATAACCAACGCGAATAGACTCGAGTCCTGAAACGACGATGAAAACACACCGAGCCAATATTGGCGCGGAAATTACGTAAAACAAAGGAAACGGTTTGTCTCTGTCTCTCTCGACAATTCGCTCAATCGATGGCAGTTATTGTGTGTGGGGTGGAAAAAAAGAGCAAAAAACGAATCAACGAAAGTGTGATAAATTTCTCTACATATCCATTCAAGAAAGTAAATCTCACGATTTTTGGGTTTTTTAAGGAGGATTTTTAAATAAAATAAAATAATTAATTAATTTCCCCGTGATTTTCATTACCTTTCCGTATAATTTTTACTCTACACCAAATAGAAACTGCAAATATAAATTCTAGATGCGAGCTAATAAAAGACCACCCTGAGGTAAACCAATATTATCAATGACACATCATTTTTCCTTCTTCTATATTTTGACTACAAATCCTTCTTGATTTCAAAAGTCAAAAGAGTGCAACCGACACTTTAGAAAAAGGATTTTTTTTTCCTTTGATCTTCTGTTTTTATATTTTTACTGTCAAAAAAAAAATGAGAAAGAGAAGAAAAAAGAAAATGGGACTTTTTCAAAATTGAAGATATATCTTTGGTTTCAAGTGCCTCGAGGTCCCAATACTTGCGCAGTGTATACATATACACTGCAAGTAGTATATATCACTGTCCCTTCCGACGAAATCCAAAAAAAAAAAAAATTGCCGCTGTTTGTAGCGCAAACATTGGATCGTGCGCCCGTCTCTTTTACCTGGGCCCTTTGGGTCCTAAAAAAAGATCCCAATTGTACCTTAGATACTTAGCGGCTTTCTTAAAAGTTTTTTTCATTATTTACTTATTTTCTTTTTTTTTTTCGTCTTCAAGAAAACGCGACAGTCCTAATGTGTCTTCACGACTGAAATATACAATAAAACTGATATAGTAATACACGTCACATATGTTGATCACGTCATTTCGTAACCATGAAATGGAATATAATAACCTTGAATTCTAAGTACAATTAGATGTACTGTGTTAGGTGAGAGTTTTAATGAGAAAAAAATTGATTATTTATCAACAAAAAATGAACAATTCATATATAAAAATAGAGAATAAATTTTTTCAAAAAAAAAAAAAATTATTTTCTATTTGAGAAAAAAAAAATTATTTTCTATTTGAGAAAAAAAAAATTATTTTCTGTTTGAGAAAAAAAAATTATTTTCTATTTGAGAAAAAAAAATTTTTTTCTATTTGAGAAAAAAGAATGATTGAACATATATATTGAAAACCGATAATAGAACCAAAAGAGAAACTAATTGTATGTTTACACTATCGACAGAAAAATTTAATATTCAAATTAGACTATGGTTGTGAAAAACTCTTAATTTAAAGCTAATTATGCGGAGGCTAACTGGAAGACATATTTCCAACTGATAAAAATTGGTTATTTACGAAGCCTGTGGTAATTTTACCAGGTGTTTTTTATTTTATTATTTTCTAAAAAGACACCGCATATCGAAAAAGAATATTCCATTTTAGAAATATTTATAATGATAAACTTTTTTCGACATACTTTTCAATAAATGACCTACTTTTGGAGAACGTCGAATATATGCTATAATAGTAAAATATTTGGTGATGGATTAACCCAATATTTGGTGAATTCCGCCAAATATTTGGCATATTAGGCACAATGTTTGGTAGATTTAGCCAAATATTTGGCATATTAGGCACAATGTTTGGTAGATTTAGCCAAATATTTGGCATATTAGGCACAATGTTTGGTAGATTTAGCCAAATATTTGGCATATTAGGCACAATGTTTGGTAGATTTAGCCAAATATTTGGCATATTAGGCACAATGTTTGGTAGATTTAGCCAAATATTTGGTGAATGCCGCCAAATATTTGGCATATTAGGCACAATGTTTGGTAGATTTAGCCAAATATTTGGTAAATTTCGCCAAATATTTGGCATATTAGGCACAATGTTTGGTAGATTTAGCCAAATATTTGGTTAATTTGTAACCAAACTATTTTCTAGGTGTTAATTTCGTGTATTATTTTTTTATTTTTTATATATATGATATTATATTTTATATATATTTGGCATATTAGGCACAATGTATATATATTCGAATGTAATAGAAATAAATTTGAAAAATTGTAAGAACCCGCAACGAACATATTGTGGTGATATGCTGAAAAGCTGGCTTATTTGCGTGACGACAGGGCTTGTTTGATCAACGATAAACGGACTAGAATCCGGCGCCCGTCGCTTATGATTCTCTTCAAGGTGCAACACTCAAAGCTTTGTCTGTTCCCTCCTATTACACATTTTCCTTATCGAAAATACATTCCCTAGAAATGCATCTTGCACTTGATCTATATATATAATCTTTCCATAAATTTTGTTTACTATTTTAATAAACGTAATGTATATAGTTTTTCTAGAATGGACCAACATTAACCATAGAAAGATTCCAATAGTTTAAAAATCTAATTGCCGCAAGGCTAAATATTGAACCAAATCTTAACGCCAATATTGGCCCAAGACTACAATCTCAAATTTAAACATTGAACCAATATTGACCCAAGATTCCAATCCATAAATTCCATATCCAATCAAATAAAAAACGAATTGTCAATCGCAAGAATAAATGTTCCTTTATCAATAATTATAATCGACGGGCCGAGTCTTTCATTCCTAGACGTGAAAAGAAACCAAATGCAAAAATCTTGAGCGAATATTGTCCCGCGACCTTGAAACTTGGCAAAGTTTCTCCCAAGATTGCTCCAATTTTGTTTTCCCGATTGAAGGGCGACAAGCGTGAAACAAAAGAAACGTATAAAATAACACGAAAATGGAAAATTTTGTTTTGATGATTATGCGTCTATGTAGCAATAATAAATCTTTTATTTTCGAGTACGGGCGCCAAATGACTGGTTGTACTTTAGGGATCGTTGAATAGGAATACGGCTTAAGATCGCACCGTTTAACACCAGGGTTTTACTTTGACCCCCGCAGACACACCGACTCGTCACACCCCCAAATAAAGCCCCCATGAAATGCTAACTATACGTGTTGCGGGCTCGCCCTTTTTCTCCTCGGCATTCATCATGTTCACACGAGCACACATCGAGACAATATCCGTATACATGCACATCGAGAGAAACGCATACAAGATCGCGGGGGTGCATTCAGAGAGAGAGATGTACATATATCCACAGTTGTCAGTGATTCAGTCGAGGGGCTGATGCTGAGGGATTGTTCGTGGAATTAGCAGGAATATAGCAGCATTTAGTAGCCGGGATAAATCGTTCCAGTTGTTTGTCGCGTTTCCAGCTTCCACGGGACATTTTCCACTTTAGCGATCAAGCCAATAATTTCACCATTTGCTTATTCTTCTCAATTCAGAGCGTTCGAATAACAAATAGCTCATCTCTGTTACTTTTTCTCTGTAGGCAAAGGGAGAGTCCTCTCTTAGCCTCTAGAAAAGAAGTGGTTCCCAATCCTTTAGATCGAGGTATCAAATAAAACATTAATTCGAGAGATAAAAGCAGATTGATTTTTCCTTGCATATGGCAGAAAGGTGAAAATCAAAAATGATGGACGCCATGGCACTACTCCTATCAGACTGGCACAGCCCGATCGACTGGGTTGAATCTATTATCCAGACTGACCTCCCGTCACGGACTCGATGATGGATGATGGTGATTAATAATACCACGTCCTGAATCTCCCTGAAACCATCCGCCCACCTCCTCTCATGTAAATATAATGTCCTTCCTTGTTTATCCAAATCATCCATATTTCGACAAAAATACTGCACACATTGATGGCTGAAATTTCAATCACCTAAATTGCGTCTCCATTATCATTAATTCTAAACAAGGGGGGGAAATTTAGCAAAAATAAATTGAAATACATGGAACAAATTATAATACATATAGGGATCTATCAGTGCAACGTGTCATAGTGAACGACGCGTGGATTTGCGGGCCGACGACCTGGGGTTGACCAGGCTGCGATGGTCATTCCGGAAACCTGAGGCAAAAGGGACATACATCCCTCCTCTTTATCGTTCATGGCGATCGATCCTCAACAATATTCATTTTCTATAGAAAATATTTCGCACAAAATTCAAATCTAGTTATTCCAAACAAGCATTTTTTACTTAATATGTAAATTAATATGTAAATCTTGATATAAAAAACAAATGTCGCCGATTCTTCAGAAGCAAATAATTGTGATGATGAGATTCATTCGTAAATGTTAAATACAGAATTAAGAACAGTGGATCTGGCTTTGATCCTATTAGGACAATAATAGCGAATAATTGGGTATGGCCATGAATAAGCTCGACATCATTCTTTCCATCAGGGGTGCCACACGAGAATGCAACATGTGTGATCTCTGATCCGTGATCCCTTACACCTGATAGCTGACACTTATTCCCTTTCTGATTTTCAGATTTAAACTAAACATCCAATTTCAATTTCGCCAATATAAACACAGTCGTCAAAATAATGATAAAGGTTCACTTGAATGATTTTACCTATCATCAAAAAAAAAAAAAAAAGCTGCAAGAGAGACATCTCCATTGTCCCCACTCTACTTTTCTTAAAAATATTATAAGTATATATCCTACGCCCCAGTTAAGCATATGCGATGTAAATGCATAGATGAAAATTTTTTCCTTGGATAAGAGTTCGTATATATTACTCTAACGTGTTCGGCGTTTAATAACGCATTTCGCATAGGATAAAGAGCGTTCGCTGCGGTATATATGCGAATACGAAAAGAAAAAAAAGAAAGTATACCGAAAATGAATTTCTAGAGAATGGAAACCACAGATTTAAGGAACGGAGCTCACGGCTTTCATTCTCTCTATATGTACAACAGACGTTGTGACGGACAGAATTTTCTGCCATCGAAATTAACCACCGAACGCACATATAACAATAATTGAAACTAAAGCGCGAAAACGGGGAAATAGTAATGGAAGGGCAACTGGTGCGTAAACGTCATAAAATTGAAAAGCGACGTTAAAAAACCGTATTAACGATTTTGTCTCTAGCAACACACTGACAAAACCCTATAATTAACTCAACAAGAATCTAATGTCAATAATGATATTTCAAGTTCCATGATCGAAATGCCATTTCTTTGCCTTTTTCACACGATCAATCATAATCACAAGAAAGTAAAAGAGACTAATTAATAATAGAGAGATAGAGACATAATTAATAATAATTAATAATATATTAATAATAACGATACTAATAATAAAAAAAGTCAATAATTTACACCTGACTAGCCAAAGTCGCATAAATGAAGACGAAGAAGAAGAATAACAACAAAATTGACACAAATATAAATTTGCCACAAATAGTAAATAAAATGCAAAAATCCTTAAGCGAACAATTGAATAAAGAACTAATTGAAAGAATGACTATAAACAAATAAATATTGGACAATACATAAATAATCAGACAAACCGACAAATATGCGAAAATCGTGGAAAAAAAAATATTTTTAAGGAACAAGCCTCTGAAAGGAAAAGACTAAATTATCCCTTTCGTCGTCTTTTAGACAAACCCTTAATTTAAATTACTCTTCTCTTTACAGAGAATATGCAAACAATTTCAAATAATTGTTCAACATTTTTTTGGTATTCAAATATTTGAAAGCTGAAGGTTTTAATTAGTTCAACGGGTACTGGAAGTAAAGAGAAGTTCCATTTTTTCTATCACTTACAAAACCTTTTTCTTTACATATATATATAGGAATATATATATAAGTTTTTATCATAATCTTTTTTCTCTAATGCCACACACTATTGGTATAAATAATTAAATCAGATAATAAATATAAATATTTCTCACAATATATAATCTTGAAATGCGGAAATTACGAATTTCAATAAACAATAGATGGAAAAATTTAAATTATCATACATTAGAATTGTTTATGATTCATTATTTAATTTATAGTGTGAAGATTGCGAATTAAAATTTCGAGGAAAATAGATTGATATCATTTATTTCCTATAAATAAGAATTTGCATATTTGATAGAGTTATTCGTTTGGAAAAATTGTCAGTTAAATAAACTGTTAATTGAATTAATTACCATTTAACGAAATTGCCGCACTTGGCAAACACTGTCAAATAGCAAGACTTTCTAGTGAAATTATAATTAGATGGATTGCCATTGAACCGAATTGCCATTTAATCGTGTTGCCGCGCACCTATTCGACCTGCCACTCAAATGTGTTGCTACTCAGCCGAATTGTCGTTTAATCATATTGCCATTGAGCCGAATTGCCATTTAATCGTGTTGCCGCACCTATTCGACCTGCCACTCAAATGTGTTGCTACTCAGCCGAATTGCCGTTTAATCATATTGCCATTGAGCCGAATTGCCATTTAATCGTGTTGCCGCACCTATTCGACCTGCCACTCAAATGTGTTGCTATAGCCGAATTGCCGTTGAATCATATTGCCATTGAGCCGAATTGCCACATAGCTGCTCTTCGTTTAAATGAGAATTAAGTGAAAAGCGGCAATTCGGTTAACTGTCAATCTGACTATTTGGCAATTTGATTCCATGATACTATATGGTGAAGTGGCAATTCGATTTCTTGGATTCCTCATCCGCCTCAAATAAAAATAACAACAAACTTTACAGACTTTTTACGATCGTCAGAAAGTTTTGCCATATCGATTTAACTATAATAATTTAACAAACCCTCCTATAGAAACAATTTTAACGAAAATCTACAGATATTTTGCCGATATGATATTTTCAATTCAGGCAGATTTGAAAATGAAGGACATGAGTATAAAAGGAAAAATACCCTATTGACTAAAAATCTCCTTTACTCCATGTCGAAAAATAGAGATCGTACATCCAACAGGACAGAAAATAATTTCTAGGGAAGTAATGTGAAGCCAATTCGAAAAAAACAGAATATACTAGTGGAGAAAGAGTCTTCTAGTGAGAAAGAGTGAGTGAGGAGTAGAATCTGTTCGCCACATATATAGTGATAGTGAGGATAGGAGGAAACTGAGTGTATGTGTGTAAATGTGTAAAGAGTTCGAGGGCTAGTTGGTGCGTGAGTGCATGGGAGGATCGGCCATGTTGAATGAGCCTGCGTAGTGAGGTCCTCCTCTCTCCTCATGGCAAGTCAATACCTCGTACACTGAATCCCCTTACCCCGTTCACTTCCTCGAGGTTCTCGCGAGAACGTTCCTCTCGGCCAACCAGAAAGCGAGCTGATATACCCGCCGTAGCGATGGCAACGCTTGTTCTTCCTTGCTAAAGTCGCTTCGCGTTCTCCCACCCATATATCTATCTGATTTCCCCCTATTCCAGCGCAGAAACTCCATCCTTTACCCAACACCTTCTTTTCCTTTTATATTTATACGAAAAAGTTCAAAAAAAAAAACCAAGCTAAAGAAGAGAAGCGAATACGCAAGAAAAGCTCCTCTCTAAATCCACTGTACATGAGAGTGACGCCAAGTCGACAACATTTTCATCCCATATCGACTACTTTTCTTACTTCCCTTTCTAGCCTCGAAAATTAAGAAAATTTCTTCCTCTTATTATTTAATAGGATTCTTTCCAGTAACTAGGCAGTCAGCTTCTGACTTCTGACTAAAGTTTCAGTCGAAATAGGCCAAAGTAGGAAAATCCAGAAGGAAATAAAAAACTAAATTGCTACTTTCTATAAGATTTTATCTCGCCTCAGAGGAGGAAAATCTAAAACAATAGGACCTTTTACGTTCGAAAAGTGGTGACGAAATATGTAGTACTATTACGCTTTTCATCGGAATTCATGAATGAAAGACAAAAATGAGAAATTCTTCATTCGAGTATATCAAATCGTACTTTTCCATTATTCCCTTCTCGTGTCCTTCGTTTTTTTCTGTGTCTTTCGTCTTTTTTTCCAAGTCTTTTCTTTCTTTTCTCCGCACATTGAAGCTTCAGGTTCCTACTTCCTCTCTCTTTTTCTCTCTCTCTCTTGAAATATGCAAGCACCCGCGAGACACGTAAGTCTCCCATGTTCTTCCTACTTTCTTTCTTTCTTTTTTTTATTTCCTTTCTCTTCGTCTTTTTTTCCATTATTTCTCTTTCTCTTCCACATACATTCTCTTATGATGATGACTTCTATGAAACTACACAGTAACACCCAACGACTTGAATAAACTCCTTCCGGCTAGTTTACGCCAAAAGCGCGACGATTTACGTGCAATATTTTTTAGTTTAGTTTTTTTTTCTTCTTTTTACTTTAGAATTCGAGGCGCGGCAACGTAAACGTTTTAAAGTGTTTTCTCGCACTGTGACTCTCCAGGGAATAAATTATTTCCAAGTCCTAGCACCGAGGAATATAACGTGTTTCTGTATTTTTTCTCTCATGATTCTCTACGCTATATTCAATTTACCCGAAAATTTCCGAAAAATGTTTTGATTAATTTTGTTTGTCTCTCTCTATTTGTGAGATAATTAAAATCACACTGTGCATACAAATTTCCTAATAATGGAATAAGTATATAACTATGGTTAAATAACCCTTTTTGCAAGTTTATAGTAAACCGAGTGTAAAACTGTGGTAAAACTTATCTTGGTTTTAATTCCAACCGAGGGACCCTATAATATTAAGACCCATGGATTACATTCTAATTAACAAGGAGTTTGTCGTGTGACCACTAATCCGTTTACGAAAATTTCAATTTCTCGCCTCACTTAAGTAAACCAAATTTCTACAGTTTTATCTGTATATACACATACCTTAATATACATTGAGCGCTGAAATTGTTCCTCCATAATATTGAGATCAAATTACAAAACGAATGACAGACTTTATCTTTCTCCGATGAGTTGAATGACACCTCAATATGATTAGAATTCTCCAGGCTTGGGATGAAATGTCCACATCAAGAAAAGAAACACTTGTCGAGAAAATCAATTTTCACTGCGATGTATATATGGATCCTTTGGTCTATTCCACACACTCACCAGAAAAAAAATTCTACAACAGAAAAATTAAAACATTTAAAATAAACATATAAAAATAACTGGTTAAAAAATTAGGTATATAATAAAATTAATATTAAGATGTAAGATAAATGATACAAATTCCTTTTGGATTTTGGAAATTTGTTGCTTATTAGGCACAATGATAATATCCTGTTTCGTATAATATCTGTGACATGGATCGAATTCTTTTCTCTATCGATTTCAAACTCTGACGATGATTACAGAGAAAGTATAAAATTATACTAACGTGCACATTCACGAATCGTGCTCATCCCTTTTTTTCTCTTATATACATATACAGACATACTCAATTATGCTTTATGCATTCCTCTCTTTCTCTCCACACCCAACCCAATATATCGAGCAGAAGCTCGTTTCACGATATTTATGTATGTGTGCATGCAGGTGTAATGCTCTGCCTGTTTCACGTACACACACACACATACATTTAAATATATATACACATATAAAAGTATACACAAGTACGCGTGGATCCAGATGTATGCATGCGAAAGTGTGTACAATCAAACATTGTTCATGATTTAGTCAAATATTGGCGAAATACACAGCTTTGTAGTACCTCCCTCTCGATGTATCTACCTATGTATCATCGTGCCAAATAATCCGCGGTAGATTGCACTTCGATTGTCCATTGGTTAAATAGCACTCTCTTTTTTTTTTTAGTATAAATATATCCGGCAACAAGAAAAAAGAATTGTTTTTTGTTTTCATGTCAATAACGATAAATATTTGCTTAAATACATATACACAAGCTCATATTGTATATTAAATGTTACACTCTATTAGTGAAAGCAATATACATACAATGTGAATTAAATAAAAAAAAAAAAAAAAAAGTAAATGATTTCTCGTATTATTCGTTTATACTCGAAAAAGAAGAGTTCGCAAACTTATTTGTTTAATTAGTAAACAAATTTATAATATTACGTACGTAATTAATAATTGATAATGGAATAACTAATATTTATTTACCAACATTTTTTTCCGTTTTCCCCCCCAAAATAATTTTTAAATTATTATTGTATATTCAAAGATTCCAAACCAAAAAGAGTGTTGCCTATTTTTATTTACCCATCAAAAAAAAAAATAATTCATAATTCATAAATGTTTAAAATATGAATTATAAAAAGTGCATGTTAGAGATTAAAACAAAATTTTTTTTGGGAAATAAAACTATTTTCTATCTAATAGAGAATATACATTTTTTTTGCCAATGATAATGTGAATATTTTATTCTCATATCCAGTTGTAATCTATATCAGTTTCATCACTATTATTGTGATGGTTTCAAAGTTTCAAGTATAGTAGTAAAATAACTAAAAAACATTCTTTCTAAATATCTATTACGACTTGAAGGGGTTTTGATTCTGACGTCAAAAAAAGATAAATTTCAATGTCATTTTTAAGCTTTTGTAATAGACCTCTAAAATATTTTGTGATACATATATATGTACCTATATATATGCTAAAGGTAATGTATTGAGTGAGTGTGAACAAGAAAGTTAATTATAGAACGATTATCATTCTCGATATCTCAATGCGAATGTATGTCTGTTTGGCTAAATAAAAAAAAAATGTATAAAAAGAAAAAAATTTGTATTTTTTAGCAAACGAAAATTTCGTCCACGTATTATATAAACCGTATAATAAATAATTATGGTAGAAAATAATTCAACACTGAAAAAAAATTTGATACAAATAACCGATTACTTGTCTATTATCAAATAAATATTTACTTGAATCAAATAAATATTTACTTGAATCAAATAAACTTTATTTAAATCAAATAAACTGTAATTGATTCAATAATTTCTGTATTTTAATCAAATACCATTTAATGGACATACCATTTAATACAAATAAATATTTATTTGATAATAGACGCAAGTAAACGGTTATTTGAATCAAATTTTTTTAAGTATAAACATATATATAATATTTATTTATAATTCATTTATTTATTTAATAAAAAAAATAAATTCTTCAATTTATAAATATATACTTTAATTTTGTAATACTATGGAGAATATATTATTAATATTCAATAATAATAACAATGATTATTATTGAAAGTTATATTTATTTGAAGTAACAAAAAGCCCAACAGTAAAAACCAGT